>JANSTX010000001.1:6986-40562 GCA_027564355.1 Penthetria funebris
GTTAGTGATTGATGAAAAATGTTGGTACATTTTCCTACATTTGTGAATTTGTATCAGGAATTCATAATCTTCAGAAATTCCTTTTTTAATTTAAAATGCAAATACCTCGAAAATGGTTAAATATAGAGTTTTCGTGTCCAAGGATGAAATATGTAGAAAGTCGTTGCGCATCTTTTGGGATTAAAAGCGATGCTGACATCCTTGTAATAACACGAGTTTTTTGATTTTTTAGAATAATTGTTGTAGCAGAATACCAGGCACATATTTATAAAATGTAGTACGCATTACTATTTGTTTTACCGTTTATACCATGTCTCTATATTAAACCGTTTACGAGGAATTGCAATTTTTGTTTGTGATGAAAAACGTTAATTCATTTCATAGGTTTGCGGATTTGTATCAGAACATCATAATCATTAGGAGATGAATTTTATTTAAAATGCAAATATCTCAGAAACGATTATACAGTTTTCGTGTATAAGCATGAAATATGTAGAAAGTCGTTTCGCATCTTTTGCAATTAAAAGCGATGCTGGCATCCTTGTAATAATACGTGTTTTTTTCGTTTTTTTAGACTAATGTTGTTGCAGAATACCAGGCATTTAATGTAAGTTGTTACAAGTATAGTTTAAAAGAATTTGATTTTTTTTTTTTAAACATTTATTATGACAAATTAACAATTTTGTGTGTAACATATAACTAAGTATCATACCAAGACGGTTTCATCCATTTGCTTTGTTTGCATGGTTCATTCAGGACTATGAAAGAATGATCTACATTTTTATTATTATCTTGAAAATCAGATGACTTATAATTTGTTGACTCCATCGCATGTTTTTTATCGCTTAGGTCCATATATTCTCGGTTACCTTCAACAAGTTTTGATCTATTACGTAACTTGTGTTGATGATGAACTTGTTGATTAATTATTGTATCCTTTACATTAGTTGATGAACGTCTACCGAATTTCGGTGTAACTAAAGTTTTTTGAAATGATCCACCTGGATCGTCAACATTTTCCACTGTTAATTTATATGAAGGTGATGTATTTCTAGAAGATTTGATAAATTTTTTCTTTGATACATTTCGATTACTAGATTTTGAATCCTTGCCCACAGGAAGACCAGTAATTTTGGTTTCAATTATATTAACACTACTACTAATATTATTATTATTATTATTATTATTTATTTCAATTCTGGGTGTACGTTCTCTGATGAGTAATTCCTTTTTAGCTTTTCTCACTTCTGGTTGGCATGAAAATGGTACATCTTCTAATAAAGGTTCATGAATATTTCTTATTAATGGATTGGATTCAAATTTTTTCATTGGTGACTGTGTACGTTTGGTTTTGTTATTAGAATTAGCAAGTTTAAAATTTGAAGGTGGTTTATTTGTTATTGGTCTTGAACGAGGAAAATTTAGAAATGTACATCTAAAAAATAATACAAAAAAAAAAAACAATGAAATTTAATTGACTTTTATGCAGAAAATTTGACTGAAATGCAGAATCCTTTCGTTCCTCGCTCAGTATACCGTTCGATAAGTGAAGTTACCACAACACATAATATGATCATAGTATTCATGTCAACATAGTAATTATATTTTGATTGATATTTTAAAGATGAATTGTTGAACTTTTGTCGAATGCAATTTTCGAAGTTGGCAATTATTGTCACTTTTCTAAACGCTTACTAATAAAAAAACTTTGCATTTATGAACCTATTAGTTGTTGGTTGTGGGCGCTTCACCTGCAGATCGTGTATATATAGTCACTACCAGACACGAGAGGTGTGGAAATTTCAGCATTTCTGCCATAAATATTTACCTATACTCAGGATTATATTCCATATTTCCTTTTAATGTGAAATAATTAATACGTGCTTTTCCTTTTGCCGGTTTTTCTGTTATATTTGGATCCTTATAACTCTCATTATACTCCGGTAAACGATTTGTAAATTCGCCACTTATTACCAAATGATCATCGGTTTTAAGTAGTTTCGTCTTTTTAAATAAATTTCTATCAGGTTCTGTAAATTTCTCAGTATATTCTGCAATGATTTTAGTATCTTCATTTACACCAACATCATTCGATTTCATTGATTTATTTATTAAATGATCTGATTTTTTGATTGGTGCACTTTTTGCAAAATGTTCATAACTTTTGAAGCTGTCCCGGTACTCAGACGGAATTCCAAAAAAATTTCCATTAAATTTAATATTACTTATTTGCGGTATTGAATGTGATTTCTCAATTAATGGAAATTGAATAAATTGACTTCTGTATTCAGGAAAATAACTTAATTCTCCTTCTAATTTTAGATGACACGTTTGTGATTCATTCTTTTTCATTGGAACAATTGTATTGTCTAATTGATTATTGATTTTTAAAGATTCAACATCTGGTTGATTTGTTAATGCTGATGGGTACTCTACGAATTCCGATCGATATTCTGGCATTAGTTCAATTTCTCCAGTTAATTTTAAGTTTACAGGATTCTTGTGTAATGTTTGGTGACAACTAAAATATTTTTTTTTTTTTGACATTAGTTAGTTATCATATTTTCAATATATTTATTTTATTTATGCATCTTGAATTAGTTAAGATCAATTAAAATGGGCAAAATGACCGTAATTTTACCCACTATCTGCACTAGCCCTCGAGTTATTCACATTTTTGTGGGTGGTCAACTGGAATGAAACTAATTATTTATATATTGGAAGATTGGGATAATAGAATGTTCTTGTGAGGTACGGTTTATCGAAAGAAATTTACTAAAATTAAATTTAACGAAAATTTAACACGAATTGAGCGTCCAATATGATGGCCCTTAATTTTATCCCAATCAACTAAGAATTGAGTGTAAACCCATGTACTTGTTTTCTTAATAAGAATATCTTTGAGATATTGTGGATTTGTGAGGATTGTTGGATATTTAGCAACTGAATTGGCCGTACACGAAGGCGTACACTTCATTCGAATCCACAAGGTAATAGAATACCGGGTCGATAAAATATAACTTGATGTTTGTATGTGTTCACAAACTCAGCAACCCTATTTTAAATCTATGTATTGTACAACATAGTTATAGGATGCTCTATTCATTGCCAAAAACTGAATTATAACCCAAAAATTATCGCTGCAAGACAAACCATGTTATTTTAAAAACTTACTTTAATAAATCTTCGTTTTGAAATGGTTGATATTGGGTTTGTTGTTCCGTTGATACTTCCATTTTCTCTGATGCACTACCTAATTGAAGTGATGCATGATTAACACATACTTCATTTTTGGAATAATGATGTTTTATTAGATCTGCTGGTAACAATTGAAATGGATGACAATATTCACTTGTATACTCAGTCTTTATATTCGAATATGAAATAAATGGTTCTGTTTTATTATAAAGGCATACATTACTTTTTGTATGGCAATCTAAAGGAGAAAGAAAAACTAATTGTATATTTTTAACATAGTAAAAAGGATGTGTACATTTGACAAAATTGAATACCTGTAGGCTTTCTTCTTCTATAATATTTTAATTCATCAACGCTTATGTATTCATGGGGTAATTTTCGATTTGCTGATAATGATGTTGTATAATCTGAAATTCTTTATGTATGCTAATGATTTTTATTTAAAAATTAAAAAAAATATATATTATTAGCGATTCCATAATGAGCGATGAAGCTTTTTTGGTGACGAATGAAGATGTCTAATCTACCTATTTTTACCTCAATGTGTTTTCACCATGTCAGCATGACGTTATCCGAACGAAAACATCTTTCGAGTAAACTAGGCATCTGACGATTTATGTGCCTCTATACTGAATTATTGAAAGATCTCCAATCTGTCTTTATCACAAAATCATTGTGAAGATTAAAGAAATGAGAAAGTTATGCTTGTAGAATTTATCACTAATCATATATATATTACAGATGGGAAACTGTTATTCACTGCTTGGAAAATACTTATTTTATTGCAGAGATGTTTGCACGCCTTTGGAACAAGCATCAATGAATGTATCATTGATGCTTGTTCCAAAGGCGTGTAAATTTGCACAAATGTAACATATTTCACCCCATACTCTTGAAACTTACTGTCATTATACGATTATGAAACCAACTTCAGTGTAATGATTCATCTGACTCGGTTTTCCAAAAACTGAATAGTTTCACTCGTAGATTTATGACCTTTCTCCGTTTTCCTTATATCAAAATTTGCTGCGCTCAAAATGGTCGAGTTTATATTTCATAAATTCTTGTGCTATCTCAGTCAATTTTATTAGTTCAAACATGGTTCTACATTCTACATTCCAAATCCTGTACATTGACGTAAGCTAAACGTAAGCTACATAGGTTGGTGGAATTGTCGCAGAACTTAATATTTCAGTTAAGTGTAATTTGATAATGGTGATTTAAAGCCCTGTTATTGTTATTTGTATATGGGGGCTGACGGTGATAATATTGCTATAAAAGTGAATTTGAACAACATCGCATTGAGTATTGCATTTTAATATTAGTAAAGTATTCCTATCGAACGGAAAGCGGGACTGATAAACAAGTTACCGAAGGAGGATAACTTGAGTAAGTGTTAGAACTGACGTGGCATCACCTCTCCTCTGAACACAATAAACATATTTTGTGCAATAGTTATAGGATCAGTGCCGTTTATAGGATCAGTGCCGTCTTGGATCAGAGTACATACTTGTAAAGAACAGACTGGTTTCAGACCTGGCAGATATTGGACGAATCACGCATACAAAAGACTAGGCAACTGTTTGCAATGCTAAGAGGACTGTAGCAATAGTCACAAATTTTACATAATCTGAAATTGTATATATTTAATTGTTTGTTGATGTATTAATAATTTAATTAAAATTATTCTTAGCATGGCAATTTTACTATTTATAAATATACCAACCTGATAAGTCTGGTTCTGATGATGATTTTTCAAGATACGTAAAATCGTTAGTTCGTCTTTTATTTCGCCTGAATAAGTAAAAAAAGAATATTATTAATATTATTATAAGTTACTAAATGGGATTTAAAAGTAAATATCATATTATATTCTCAAAGGATTGTATTGGTAAATGTTTTTGACCCTTCACAAAAAAAAATATTTATATACTATCCATGTTTTCTGGAGCAACTCAAAGTAACTGGGAGATTTATGCACCACTCTATTAAAATATTGAAATATATAATCCGATAATTATAATTGATTCTACTATTTGGGTTCACATTTCACGTCACATGCATATTAGAAACGGCAAATTGCCATCTTATGCGACATTATTGAGGCATAAAAGTTAACTTCTTCCGACCATTTGCAACAATACTTTCAATATTTTTAATAACTAAAAACAGAACAATTTGTGTACCTGAATCTCATTATTGAAATCACGTGAAGAATGTCAGGCACTGATTTAAACAAAAAAAAAACACTTTGACAATATACCAAGTAGGAGCCTCTCCCCTAGTAAAAGTAATTATTTTTAGATTCTTAAATTAGACCATTGTCGAGCCATCACTAAATTCTGAAATTATCTCAATATATTGTGAATTCGAGCCTATATTTAAATTAAGTCACAAATTATTTGAAAAGGTTGATTCTGTCGGATTCAACATCGAATTCAAATCAGATCACAGGGCTGCGATTTTTGACATTCATTTGAAAATTTTAAATTCTCGATTTTATCGTGCTAAGAGAAGAAATGCATTGAAAAATTACTAGTTAACTGGACTGTAGAATATCAGGCACAGTTATAAAGTGTAGAAAAATAACAGAGAAAATATGGAGTTCAATTAATTGACTATTGATGTTGAACTTGCAAGCAGACACATGGGTAGAAATTGGTATAATTTGTGAAATATACGTGTAAGCTAGACCCACAATTTCAAATACTCAAAGAATGTAGATTCGTTGGTCTCTTGCGGTAAATAGTGAACAAAATGATGGAGCTGCTAATAATGATTAGGACAATATATAGTAGTAGTGCTGAAATAGATGTAAATTTTTAGGTACGAACACCATACCAGGAATTACAATATATTGTGATCAATTTCCCGTTGACACCACCAAGTTGCAGTTAAAATGATGGTTTAAGTAAATCTAGATGTTAGTCGGCCACTACATTTATCATCATTGTACTTAATATATGCATATTTTGAATGTAATTTATAGTTAAAATTGTGTTATAGTTAAAATTGTGTAAATATACATTTTTATAATAATTTTCTATATTTTATTTGCATAATAATTTCCATTAACGGATGTCGACAATTTTATTTTGCATTTTATATAGTCACACTTAAAAATATTTCCTAGGAAACATTTTATATATTATTTATGAATAGCAATATAATGTTATGTAAATCTCGTATTTAGCATTTTCATTACATTCAGCCTACAAGGCATGTTTTTTTTTTTAATTCTGGCATAAAAGTATAAGATGTTTATTTTTAAGTGTCTATGATGTACTCAAAATTTCATATCTTTGCTAAGTCCATAAGTTAGAAAAATGAATTCAATTCAGATATTCTCTAAATTCAGTGATCTTCTTTGAGTCGTACATTAATTTTCTGAAGTACAATACCAACTTACATAATTATCGAGTTATAAGTACACCATTTAAATCAACGTAAACTTTTCATTAAAGTCAATCGATTATTTGTTACTACCCTAAAAACAATCAGAAAATCATTTTAATTTCAGAATAGCAGCCCTGGTTTGAAATTCAATTTTAATAAATTTTATTTCGATGACCGTGCCTCCCTCATAAGAATAACTGTAATTTACAAACGAAAATGTTTATCAATCAAAGTTTTTGTTTACATATAATATAAATCTCGTATTGAACTGGAAAACAATTTCAATACTTCTGCTGAAATTGAGATATTTTGTTAGGTTATGTGTTTATTCTTAGTCTTCATCGATTATGATTTCCTATTAGTAGAAGCGATTTTTGGGGATAAACAACGTATTTCTCAAACACGCACACGTGTACTTGCATTGAAAATTATTCCATTTTCATGTTCAAAATTATGCTCGCCTGATAGCTGTGTTGATTTTAAAGCAATCATTCTAGGATTGGATGTGTGTTGTTGTTTCGTTATAAAAATTGTGTTTTCTACGATTCTACACGCCTGATACTCGTTTGTTGATTTTGAGGTATGTTACAAAAAAAAAATCAGAAAATCAGTTTTTCAGAATAGCCAACCATTGAATAGCTTGAAATTCGGACGTTCCTCACAAGAATAACTGTAATTTACAAACAAAAATGTTTATTTATCAAAGTTTTTATTTACGTATAATTCTCGTATTGAGCCGAAAATAATTTCAATATTTCTGTTTGCCATTTACACATTTGATGAATTTGAAATATTTTGTTAGGACGCTACAATCTAAGCATTTTTACTCTTCATCGATTATGATTTCCTATTACAAGAGGCGATTTTCAAAGACGCACGTAATCATGGTTACGTATACGTACATTGAAAATTATTCCATTTTCTAGTTCACAATTATGCTCGCCTGATAGGTGTGTTAATTTTTAAGTAATTTTTCTAGATAGCTGGATGTGTGTGTGTGTTGTTATTTAGTTTTAAAAAATGTGTTTTATGTTCGCCTGATACGCGTTTATTTGGGATATTTGACAAGGCAATCAATTTACTTTTGTATTTTGATGATGATGCAATGGTTTATCTATTTTTAGTGATGAACAGAAATTACCTTAAAACATTAGTCAACTAACTATAAGTAATATCATATCACATTACAAAAAATTTAATAAATTATTCACTTTGATTTGATCTTTAAATGTCCAACTTTAAACTCTATTTTCTAATTTCAAGAACATACCGATAATAATAATAGTCGCCAAACTTGTAAATAGTAAATGATGGAAACAATTATAAATAAAAGCCTTCATTACACTACGAGTATAAGTTATGAAATGTTCAAAATCCTTGCCATTTAATGTAATTATACTTCCTATTTCTTATATAAATTCTAACAAAAAAAAAAAACCAAAAAAATCCAACTGTTTCACTTCAAAATGGAATGTAAACTGGGTATATAATTTTTAGACTTTTTCATTGCATATTATAATAAGGGAAGTAAGTTTATTTAAAAATAAAATGTTCCATATATTTGCATTGTAAAACAGGGTGGTTGAAAGATTATATATAGTTTCTTCAACAATTAAGGAATTCAGGGGAAACATCTGAAAGAAATCAACGTGTTCCTGATCATCCTTTTTGTTGCTATTTACTACAATACGGTCATAGTTCTCATTTTAGCTGGTTGCTATATAGTAAATTGTTGGTACTACCAGGCACAGAAGATAAACAAATTTATTCAATACTTAAAGTGTTGTACAAAAGTATGTATACATGTATTTGTTGTTGTTAAGGAATTTAAAATTCATTCCATTTGAATAATTTGTTTTATGGAAAGTAAATAATTTATGCAATGGAATTTCTATACTTTTGCTATTCCAGATTCAATATAATGCAAAGTATTTAGAGTAAATTCAGTAAATCATTTTAGGGACATATTCTATATGTGAATTTCAATCCTTCTATTATATTAATTAATACAAATGAGGACTCAAATTTATAAGCATTTTGTATTCTGTGACAGTGATCGGTTCATTCGTTTACAGCACCCCCTTTTCCAAATTCTCTTAATACAGCATGCGGAAAAGTCAAATTTATAAAAAAATAATAGTAAGGTGGAAATTAACACATATGCTTCAGATATTAAGGAACACTATTTTGGTCAACATTGTTAATTCAAATGTAAACTACCTACTCAATCATATGTGCATACCTATTATTGTAATGAAGATTCTTATATTTTAAAAACCAATAATATATATATAAATATACAGTGCGATGTTCTATGCTTTACTAGACTAAAAAATAGCTTTTCTATCACGTGATTTTCCCAACACGTTGTGTCCGGGAACGTAATTTCACACCAACAGAGGAGAACATGGAATCATCCGTAAAAAACATGGATGTTTCAAATGGTAGCTTGGATCTAACACAGAAACAACAAACATAAAAAGAATACGAACGCTGTACTTTAATTTCACAGTAGATTTTGTACAAACAATTTTAGCACAGAAACTCAACCAAGAATCCTGGTAGACATAAATGCGACAACAACAAGGATGTAACTTATTATACTATATTTAAATGTGACAATAAAACCTATACTCGCCATAACTGTAGTTGTAATTTATAGGTCCAGACATATATTGCAAACACTGAAAGTTATATATTTATTATAATTAGTATTATATTTATTGAAATTAAGTATTTATTTTAGTTCATAGATTAAATCATTTGCAAACACGATATTAAAAGCCTTATCGCAATCAATCATAGCCGCAATGGTTAATTTCCTGTCATCGATTAATGCTAATCCAATGGGATAACCCCTTATGAAGTCTATTTTTCATTTTTATCATGAAGAATCTTTCATATATTCTTGAAACAGAATAGTTTGAGAATATACAGTTAACAGTCGATAGTGATGACATCTTTTTTAGTACACAGTATCTTGCGAAATAACTTCCTAGTTATTGGAAGCTCTTTATCTATTATTGTATTATTAATTATTTATCTATCGACATAAATGATGGCATGTTGTCGATGAAACTCTAATTTTATTAATTAGTTTTATTCGTGCAAAAAATATGTTTTTTTAAAAACAATTTATATCAGTCGAACAGGAGCGAATGGAGGTATACAAAAATTCAAATTACCACTTATTTTGTTTCAGGGTATAAAAAAGGTTTTTTCTTCTTCTTTAAAGCAGAATTTATACTTCACTTGAACACAGTTTTTATAACTTATTACCGGGAGACCACATAAATATTACCCTTACACCACATAAATTTTAGCGTGAGATAATATAAAATAAATATGATAAAAGTGCAAAAGAAATATTAATTTCAATTTAGTATCAGGAAAGTATTTTATTACGTTATGAACATGATCCATGCAAAAAAAAAAGAAATGTTTTTAAAATTTAGTAGTGCCAAGCAAGATCATTAGAAGGTGTAATAAAAATTCAAGTCTATAACTTGTTTGGCTTCAGAGTAGACGATTTTTTTTTTACCCTGAAACAGAATAAGCACCACATTTGAATAGCTTTCATAAATTATTACCGAGAGACCCACATAAATATTACAGTGAAATCAATTAAGTTGTACTATAAGAAGAGGCATTGCCGATGTAGTAATTAATAAGAATCTAACTTATAGTACTAAGAAGCATATAATCTGTAAATAAATTAAATTGTATTTTCTTACGCAACTACTCGGTTTCTATGGTGTTTAGTGCAGCTCAATGGTAAAATTGTCCATGTTAAATATCCTACTAAGTTCAGGCATTTTTTCCAATTAAAGACTTCACTTCTCATTTGCATTTAATTAACTACTATTTTTATTATAATATTATTTTGCCAGTATAAACCTATTTTTCTGCATAGCGTATTTTTAATTTTCATTAAGATAAATGTGTATTTATCAAATGCAATAATTACCTTATAAATCATTTTAGAAATTTATTCTACATAAAAAAAGTAACGTATTAAAGAAAATATTTATTTTATTTATAGAAAACACGCAAAGTTTCTTGAGGATACTTAAAGTACTAATTCCCATTTGTAGTTTACATTATTTAAAGCTCATCATGCAGAAGTAATTGCATTGCACATTAATTTAAATTAAGTTAATTTCATGGAAATTAAAGTGTGAGCAATTTGAATTTAATATGAATAAACGGTTTCTACCTTGTGTAATCTTGCAACTATATCATCCAGTAAACAAAGGAGAATATCTCTAATAATGGTGTTAGTATAAATTCCTCGAGAATTAGTTAAGAAATATTTTAGATTGAAACTGAATTCAGCATGGGTGAGGCATTTCTACATATACTCATTGTATTACCATTTATATCTATAAGTAGTAAAATAGCACATAATATCTTCTGATATTATGATCTTCAGATTGTTGATAATTGTAATGGAAGTTAACAGTGTTTCGTTTAAGGATTAGAATGTGAATCATATATTAGTGTTAATATATGAGATGTCGTTGATTCTTTTAGTTTCCGTGTACAAATTAACAAAATTTTATGATTTATTGAGAACATCATTTTCTTCGCACACCGAAAAATCATTATGCATAAACTCTATCTCTATTTACAAATCATATCAATGAATAATATGCAAATTAAATTATAGTAAAATGTTTAACTGTACAGTACTGTATATACAATTATTATCCCTAAAAAAAATGGGTCAATTATGCAACAACAATCAAAAAGCGAATACTAAATATTTCATTTATACTCGTAAAATGTTGAATGAGATTCGACCAGTGATAGATTCGAGGTCACGCAATATTTTCATTCATATACGAGTATTGTAGTTTTTTTTTTATATAACAATTAGTTACAAGGATATCAGAAGTTCCGTATTACTATAATTACTTGCCAAACCTAATTTGGAATTTATATCTGTTACGTCTGGTAAATTGAAGTTATTCATTATTAATAAATAACCGGTAATTCAGAGCAGACAAAATCAAACCATTTTCAAATTCATGCTGTTCGTGCATGATGTTAAATTACAGTGAGTAGAATTTAATTATGAAAATATAATAAAACGGACTACCCTTAATTCACTAACCAGGATTAGATGAACGATTACATTGAACCGGTGTTGATCAGCTAAATATTTGAATATTATATTGGAAGATAATTATATACCAAACAGTCAGTATACGAATAAGACATTAATATTTACTTGAACTTCCGGTGGACCGCTTTAATTTGAGTTTACACGGCAGATTCATCCATCACGCATTTATATTTGTAAGTTGTAGATTCAATGTTCTTGTTCTAGTTTGTGAGACGAGTTTTTAGGATAGATATATTATTGGAAAGAAATGAAACAAATTAATTAAAAACAAGTATCATGAATCGGTTATAAGTATCTGTATTTTGTTATTAAGTGCTTAGAATATTATTTCTTTATTTTACGTATTTAAGTTTTAATAGAAGAATAGTAAATGAAAAAAACTTTTGAATTGAATTGAATTTTCAATAATGAAGATCTATAATTTTTGATAACTTAAAGTGTCATGTGGTGCGGATGATTTATATACGATATGAAAAGTACTAAATAATTAATAATTGTTTATTATTAATAGTTGTTTATTATTGGACTGAATAGATTGAGTATATTAAAATCAGCGAGTGACGATAACACAATAACGAAACTTGTGTATGTAAAAATTGAGAAGGTGAAAGACACAACCTGAATGTGGGGGAAAACGCAAAAGAAGAAGACGAATGTCCACCTGGGAATACGCTAATAGATAATATCGTAAAATATGAAGTTGCATGAAAACTTTAGAGTATCAGAATGTTAAAGAAGTCAGTATAAGTGCCAATTTGCAGAGTCAAATGTTCGTTTTGGTAATAGGTCGTAATTGAATATGTCCGATAATAAAACGCTCACATATCAAAGTTGTACAATTTCGATAGGTCGTCACTATCTCTACTTTATTAACTAAGGATTTATTGTAATTATATAAATTTGTTTAAACAACTGGACCATCAAAAACTTCACAGTACTGTATATACAATTATTATCATGGTCAAAAACTTCACATAAAATTTCTAAAAATAATGTGACTAAATTTGATTATCCTTGGAGGATACCAAGATCATATATAATATTAATATACTATATTACATTTGAATCTACCCAATATTTGAGTTATAAAAATAACATTTTTATCAAAGGACTAAATAAAATGTGGGTTAGATTATTGCAATGATTATTAATTATTTGATTGGAACAGAATATAATTGAATGGCGTGACCGGAACACACTAAATTTATATATAATGACCTAGACAATTGAATAAGTAATTCGAACTAAATAGTTATATGAAATAATTTTGAACTAAATTCTAATATATTTTTCCATTTTAACTACATATAAGAAGATCTAAAAATTATCATCTCATGTTGATACATATTTGTGGTCACTACTAACCGTAAGCGTTCGTAATTACTTCTCACTGTTGTGGATATTTTTTATGTACATGGAAATTTAAAGGTTAGATTGCGGATTAGACCATTGCGGATTAATGAGGTTGTTTGTGGCAGGCTTTCCAATGGTTTTTAAACTGAATGTATTCTGGCGTCATACTATCGACCACGTTACGAATTTTAAATATTGAACACATCAGTTTAATGCTACCAGAAATATAGCTGTTACCATGAGCTACCTAGTGTAAAGATACTGTACTCTCTGGTATGTCTATTAAAAACATATTCGGTACCATATGTGATAGATACCAAATATTAATATATGAAATAAGTGCTTGTGAAATGGTTGAGGCTATAAACTAATCTTTAGAAAATTCACTGTTTGCTATATTGTATAAACGAGTTTGATGATATAAACAATTATAGTACCAGCAACATAACATTTAATTAAATAATAAATTTTTTTTCAATGTTCAAAAAATCAAATTACTTACATTTGAATTTGTCAAATAAAATCACTTGATTGTAGAAATAAATTGAACATCACTTTGACAAATACATATTTTTGAAAAAAAAATACAAATAAAAGTTGAAATATTTTAAAAAATAAACTAATTTTAATTATTTATATATTTAAATTAATTTAAATACAAACAATTTTATTTGCTGTTTGTTGTTCTTTGTGCATACACAAATTATATACGACACATTTACTTCAAACCATTTGGGATTTCCATATCAATTTAATTCAATTATATGTAGGAAATTGAACAGCGGCTACATGATATATTAGAGCGTTAAGCCAGGGTGACGATATCATAGTAATAATTAAATGTAACGATAATACTAATGAAAATTGTAAATTATTTATTAGCATAAAATTATACACTTAATAGTAGTAAAATAGAATACTAGTAAACATGCCTACTAGTAACTGTCAAATAAATATCGATTTATAACACATGCGCAAAACAAAATATACCGAATGGAGTACGTCGTTCTGCGAAAAGAGTACTTTTTCGCCCTGGGCGAATATAGATATAGAGTTATATTTTATTTTGTGTGGCGGGATAATTTTTTAAGTTTAAATATTTTTTTGTTTTTATTTTTAACATTGATGTCCTAGGCCTTTTTATTTTTCTATGTCGCACATAAATGCGTTATCTATTATAGTATTAATATCTGTATTTAAAATATTAAATAATGAAATGAGAAGTAGGAAGCGGCCCCAGCAGCTGTCATTTACAAAAAAAAAACAAAAACAATCAGATTAAAATTGGAATATTTGTTTTTATGCATAAAAAGGTGTTATTATTCAATTAATAACCTAAAAAAAATAAAACAGCGTACAACTTGAATTCCGCACATCTTTAAACTTTTGTTCTGTTTTTTTATATCGGGTCTAATCGAATCGCACAGAAATTTTATTGTTATTTTATTGTAAGTGTACGCTCATAGTTTGTCGATTTGAATAATGCTTTCAATGCATGAAAGTAAATGTATTTTAACAATATATGCCCTATTTTCCTCATCTAATATATTTATATTTATTTAATCATAATTCATATTAGGCATCAACAAACAGTCGCTATTGTTCACGCTTAATACGAACCACTTCAATTCACATGTTATCACTGCTACCAGTCTATTAATGGCAGTTCTCCGTCACGTTATTTTTAATCGATCAGATATTCAATTACCCAGTGGGTTTCCGTTAATCTTGCGATATTATACCGGATGTCAGATATATTATATATAATATGACCGACCCATTATTCTATTCTTTGTTAGTCACTGATGACGAATGGAGTGGCCGACTATCATCGAGGTTACTTAACCAATCTTCACCTACACTTGGTGCATCACCGGTAAATTATATATAACGGTATTTGTCAGTATTGACGTGTGATCGAGACTAAAAAAGATGGTGCTAATGTCGTGCTAATGCCGAGAAGCAATTACGCTGCCAATGCAACATTATCTAATGTAGTATCATGAATATGATAATATATTAGATAACCTGCAATTCATATTCTCATAAGTGACTGTATTTCAATAATTAATTACTGTACTTATGAGAACTATTAGTTCGAACCCAGAGTTCAACTTTTTAGCATTGGTGCTTTGATCAATAATTAATTACTGTACTTATGAGAACTATTAGTTCGAACCCAGAGTTCAACTTTTTAGCATTGGTGCTTTGATTGAGATACCTATTTATCATGTGAATTCTACAATATTTTTAAGGTTCAATTCAAACCATTACTTTATGATATTCAACATAAATACATGATAAATAGTTTTCCCTCTCAAAGTTATTAGCATATACATTTTTATATATTTGAACGGTTTGCCAAAGACCAAAACCAATAATAAACCAATTATTATACGGTCGTTTCAAATTCAAATATTTATAATTCAATAATTAATTTGTAGGATTGTTCAGTTTGGAATTTTATGTTTGGCGTTAATTCGAAATGTTTCGCAGTTATAGAATTTTTGTTTTTTCTTTCCACCTGCGTTAATCAATATATTTTCTTCAATGGGAAAAACTGATGTTGTTCCTATTCTTTTCAACTTACTTTATAATACGAAACCATTAGATAGTTGATAGTTAAATGCTATTGCAATACTTATCATACAATGTGAACCGCTGAATGTAATTCAAAACATATATGGAATCTAAATGAGTTATGGTAATTAAATACTCATTTTCGAATTTTAAGTAAAATTGTACATTGTGATATGGGAGGGAATCACATTAAATTTATAAATACAAAACAAATAAATGAACTATAAACTCCCTTAACATTTGGACACTCATACAGGTGTTCGTATAATATTTTTAATTAAATATTTAAAAGATAATTTTCTAACTCTGAATTTAATAATAGTCATACATTTGTTAACATATAACTCTGTTATGAAAAGGATATTATTTATATTGGTTTGGTGGACATACTTGCTTATTGTAAAGGTCAAGATACCGAAATGCATAAAAGAATTGATGAGCAATAGCTGCTCTTCACATGTCTTGACAATGTAATAATTGAAATTTACCAACTGGAAAATATAGAATCAATCATAATTATCTGTTTATATATTTCAATATTTCAGTACAGTAGTGCATAAATATCCAGCTACCTAGTTTCTTGTTGAGATATATTTTCAACCAGTCACCAAATGCCGTATTTTTAGCTTCGATCACGCGTCATTACTGACATCGTTATATCGTATATTAATATTATTAATTACAGGTAACAATCCGTGGACGTAAAGATGGGTTAACCTCAGTAATAGTCGGTCACTTCATTCGTAACATCTAAAGTACGTTTTATTAATAAAATAATTCATCAAATGGATGTGAATAAATACTGTCTTCGAACACATTGTTCAAGTATATGTTGAATTTAAGAATAATCCTTTATTGTATCGTAATTATGAATAACACAAGATACTCATTATGGACATATAGTGGTATTGAAGTCTATCTAATATATATCAATGCGTTGAGGATGAAGTGATCCAGGTTTACCTATTGTATGTTTATTTGATAGACAAGGAACACTTTGAATCACAATATGTCGTTCCTCTAAGAATAATAAATAAGTTGGTAAGTATAAGTAATTATGCTTTCGAACTTATTATGTGCTGTTGGTTCTTAAAGATTGTACATAATTCCGAATATATAATTATGAAAACTGCGAGATTGCTCTCATAATTGCAGAATATTTTGCACACTAAAGTGTATTTTGCATTTATGCATAAACTTTAAGTAGAATTAGAATTTGAAATGAAATTTAAATTTGCAAATTCAAAATTAAGTTTAAATTCAAATTTAAATTGAAATTTAAATTCAAATTTAAATTCAAATTTAAATTCAAATTTGAAATTAAATTTTCATTTACAATATTGCTTTGAAATCGTTAAAAGTTTTATGTTACTTTAGTTAAGAATTACCTTTTACTGATCTTTGTATTGCTGTTATCCATGATAAGTTTTTAAATTTGAAATTTTAATTAACCTCAGAAGTAGAATCGAACACAAAATTTTTTATAATTTTAATTTTTAAAAGTTATTAATTTTATCTGCCATTTTACTAAATTTTAAAATGTTTTAAATTGATTTTCTTTTCGTATACTCAAATAATTATCCGCATTTCATCCGCATTTAAATTTACACATGTGATTCCACTTGAAAACCGATTGCTACTAAATGAAAATGGAAAATACCTAATGTAGTGAAAGTTTTTCCATTTTCCTTAATACAGGCGATATAATCTAATATATATATATATATAGTATATAGCATATCTAAACACATAATGAATTTGTATATAGCACAATTTATTGCTTATAATAAACGCCTAGCGTACATGGTTGGTGATGTTCGTTAGACAGGAAGGATATAAAACAAAATTAAAGTTCATATTAGGTTCATCCATGATTATAAAATTAAGGTCACACATTTATATAAATTATTAACTATTGTCAGGTTAAAGTTGTTTTTTTTTTTTTTAAACTGATAGACTTAATCACATATATTGAACAAATGTATATGCCAATATCTGCAATAAAAAAAAATAGAGCTAGCATCTCTCTGTTACTGGACATCTCTGTGAATATATTATTTACTCTGTGACATGGAAACTATTGTGAACACATAAATAGCAAACAAATTGAAGAAAAATGTTAGAGCAACATATCCGCTGATAAGACGAATTTCATGAGCTGTACAAATGGACAAAAATCGAAACGATTGCACATTTGCTGGTCGAAAGACGAGACCATCAATGATAGGAGTGACGTAAATGCAGAAAATATTTTACTAAATGTTTTTACAACATCCTTTTTGATGGGTGTATTGCCGATCAAATACCATCGTCTTGCCAAAATATCCGTATTTCGACATATAATCTTATTTGATATTGTGTTTGGTCATAATCTTTATAATTAAAATATGATTGATTATATATTTGCAAGTTGGTAAATCTCAATTACAATTTGATATTACATTTGCATATTGGAAACGGTAAATTAACAATCTAATGCTGCATTAATGCATCAATGTGAAATATGGGTCAAAATTTTGATTATGAATTCGTATATAATAATTACCAGCGATCGATGCGTCGTAACCTTTGAAAACGATATTTTTTTGTGATAAATAAATTTTGTAAATATAAATACTATTTAATTATGAATTTTAGAATTTGAATTGTACAAGTATATGCTTCTAAATTATATATACTTAATAATTGATGATAAACGATTTTATTGTAATGAGTATAGGTAACGAATTTTGAAATTCCAAGTGGAGAAGTAAATACTACTTCAGCTGTAGGGTGACCAATTAGTGAATTTTCATTAGTTACCAAATAAATAAGCGTTATCGAGAGGCCTCATGACTATAACTGTTAGACCACATAAAGTAAAACGTCAATTCATCGTTACCGGTTACACGACCACAAAATATGCATATCATAGACATATATATTTGATAGACGGCAAAAAAACATCGTGATGTGCCACTATGCATCCATGTGGTTTGTGTACAGGTGAAAATAAACAAAGCAAAAATTTTTATATTTTAAAATGTATCAGGCAAACAAAAATGTCAAGTGGTATGTACAAAAACAAGTTTACCACTTATTTTGCTTTAGGGTACAGATAGTGTTTTTTCCTTTTTAAATAGTTCCTCACATTTGAATATATAGTTATCGTAATATTTACCTAGATACGACATAACTATTATTGTGAGACTACTTCAAATTTGCCTTCAACCTACATATACAGAGAGTACTCATTTAAGCAAAATAATAATAATTTAGTAATAATAATTTTTAAAAAATGCACAAAGGTGACGAATGAAGTATGTGGTGGGTTGTAGAATCCATTCAAAAATATATTTTATTTGAAAGTTAGAATCAGACGAGCAGAATTGTGAGGATGTTATTTAAACATTGGAATTTAATATTTATTTTGCTTCAGGGTATAGAATTATTATTTTTTTTTACACCCTCAATCAGAATAAGTTAATAGTCATCGCAACTACTGCGTAATACCAACGTAACTATTACTGAGAGAACACAATAGTTTTGCTGTGATACCGCATAACTTTTACCGTACTGACCATACATAAATAACAGAGTGATTTTTTTTTTAAATTTATACTCAGGCTCTGCTTTCCTACGCTCTAATACATTTTACAAATATTTATTATACCAGTAATATTATCTTAAATTTCGGTGACCTATAATTACAATATCGATTAATTATGCTTCACGATAACGTGTTGACTAATGAATTAATCTATAATAAGTAAATTTTATCTATGTCCACATCTAATTACTTTAAATTTCGACTACAATTTATCCTATTACCAATGTAAAATATACGTATATGACATGCTTTTGATAATTTAAAATACGTTATTAGTTTCACATCTGTTCATCAATTCGATCAAAAAACTACAATCAAGTAATTAATAAGACAGTTACTGACATAGGCATTCTTATTATGGTCCTCAACGTATACTATGGGACATCTATATTCATCACGTACTATTGTCAACCTTACTACACCAATCTCCGGAATTAATGAATATACACATATAATTTAACTGAAAATTCAAGAGCACGACCGGATACCTATATGTTTTTTCCAGTACGACAAACACAATTATAGTATTTATTTTGATTTGTACTTATGTGCAAGTTTTATCGTTTCACCAACCTATATTTTGTGTATATACCAGAATGCTAAATTTATATGGTATTTATTTTATGATAAAAAATACATTTGATGCTATATGATTGCGACATCCAATACGTAGCAGTATCTTTTTAATTCACCCCCTTTTGTTTAGTTAAAAGTTGAGACTTATTTTGCTTGATTTTCTTAATTTTTATAAAAAAAAAAACAACAAATAAGCTCATTGCATTACCTCCTCCACTTCTTTTCCTTCTTTCTTGCCATATCCTTTACTCAGTATCGGTTTCACAATATTTTTCTCCACAAAGGAATTTCTAGTCCAAGGTTAACAGTTCAATTACAATTTCATTGTCTTTTACACACCTTTTTAATGTGTATTTCACCTTAAAATAATAAACCTACCCTTATTGATTTTATAATTTTCTTTCGATTATTATCATGTGAAGAATCATTTTTCAATAGAATTATTCATACTGTAATTTAACATACACACTGCGATTTAAGATTACATACTTGCGATGTAATACATACCATGTTGTATATACATACATTATACGAGTAAATGCATTCATTTGGGTAGGGTATGTTTTCTGAATAAATAACCCGGAAAATCTACATTATCTTTGTTAGCAAATCAAAGAAAATTGTGGTAAGCTTTATTTTATGATTTTAATAATTTGTTTGAAGTAGGTTAAAATGTTTATAGGTTTTGTTTAAAAGAAAATTACAAAAGAAAAGTATTAAAATTGTTAAGGGCGATGGTTAGGTTGAAAGGTTTGAAAATGAAAGTTTAAAAATAGTGATTTTTCATTTCAAGTACTCATGCAGAGAGATTGATATTAAATGAATGACATTCACGTCATTACACATTGTACAACCCCTAATTGTAATTCTGTAGTCTCGCGAATTGGTATATTATTATATGTAGGTTATTATATTTCAAGAATGAGAACAACTTCTTTTAAACTAAACCCTGAAGAATAGTTTTTTGTTTTTTTTTTTTTTTTTGTTTACATGAAAGTTATTCTTTAGGGAGTGAATACCCTTTAATGTTCAAACGCTCATAACGATGGAGGAGGAATGCAGAAATTTGTGAACGTATGACTTAAATACCTGGAGGCCATACAATTTTAAAGTGATTCCTTTAGAAAGAAGTAAAAAATTAGAGCGTGCGACCAAAAGTGAATTCAACAGAATGCCACTGTGACACAATTTTTTGGGATAGTTCTATATTTTGCAATTATTCCGGTTCCAGTTCCATAGCAACTGGCAAACTTTCTCTAACAACGAGTTTATCACCTATAAGTTGAAAGGGTAGCTCTTTTGAATTCTGTCGAGAAAGCCAAGGGTGATCGTTAAAACATTTCTGGGTTAATCTATACTATTTTAGTAACAATGGAACTGTTTCTCTTCTACAACGTACTTCACGACTCAATTTTCTTTCTTTCAGCATTAACTGCACGTGTAACCGGATACAGATATTAATTTACTTTCACAAAAAAATTCAACTAATAACAATTGACGGTAAAATACATGTTGTATAAATTTAACTTAAATCACTATAAAAAAAAAAAAACATAAAAATCACTAAAAGAAATTTTACATACATTTAATTTGAGTGCTATCCAATACACAATTTCCTCGTCTGTCCGCAGTATATGCTATGCATAATAGTCATGCTATTCCATTCATCATCAACATCTGTTCAGCTCTGTGTGAGTCCAGTAAGCTTTGATAAGTTCAGTGAACGAATACATCTCTCAGACGTTAAATGTAGGCGAAAATAATATTATTATTAGATGTTTGTGTAGTAATTGTAACAATATGATAATTAAAAATTATAATTTTAGTAAAAATAAATGATAGTATTACAAAAAAAAACTGTGGGAAATTAATTCTTAGTATTTTTATACAATCATATCATTTAATTAGTTTATAAGTGTGTACATTTTGTTAAATAAATTCATTCAATTATTGTAATTCAAACAAACTGTTTGAATTACAATAATTGAATGAATTTATTTTAAATCACGGAGCAATATTAGAAGTACACTAAACTCCTGCAATCATATAATCAGAACAGAACAACATAATTTCCCACTTGCATTAGCTACATTATCAGAAATTTTTTAAATTGTAACACAAACTATTTACCTATGCATTTCAAGCTTTTATTGACGATTTTATGATTTAGAGATAATACATCTTGCAAATTTAATTATTTACAATTTGTGAATTTGTAAAAATATAAGTGAGCGCATTAGTTCAAAATGCGACAAAACAACGACTCCAACATAAAACCGTACATACGCTCTCTCAAATTTATGTCTCTGTTGCAAATGTACTTTACTGATTACTCAGTAATGACATCATGCACAAAAGAAAGATTCTAAAAATTATTAAAAAAGGATGCAGTGTCACATATTATGATTATCATTTGTTTTATATTAAACATTTTTGACACATTGTTTATTTAATTAGCACTTGCAATTTGTTCGCGCACTTACACATTTATTGTCTGTTTGGCAAGTCCATGATGTGATATCTTTTTAATCTTCTTATATTGTTCGTAATAATCAGTTTTGTTGCCAGTACATTCGGATGAATAGCCAATCTTTGCTGGTAGTTTGTCCCATAGTTTCGAATTTCTTCTTTTACTGTTGGAATATTGAGATCATGATGAAGAATTGCGTCTGTTACGAACCAAGGCGCATCAGTTACTATTCGTAGCATCTTGGACTGAAACCGCTGCAGTATTGTTTTCTTTTTGTCCAAATATGTTTTCGCCAGGTCAGCCTTCTATCTAGATGTATGCCAAGGTATTTTACTTCCTCGGTTTGTGGCAATACTTGATCATTTAATGTGACTTTAGGACAGGTATTTCTTTTCATGGTAAAAGTTATTTTCATTTACCTTAATACACCATTTGCTTAACCATTTTTGTATATCATTTATATTCATTTGTAGTATACTTGACGCCGTATTATGATTGATATGTGAGACTAGTATGGCCGTATCATCCGCAAATGTTGCCATTAGTGCTGATGTACATGTTGGTATGTCTGCAGTACACAATTGGTATAATATTGGACCGTGTACACATCCCTGTGGTACACCCGAATCAATTGTTCTTATGGTTGTGCAAGCATCTTGATATTTTACTGTGTAGTATCTTGCCGACAGGTATGAACGCAGCAGTAGATAGTAGTGTTGTGGTAACATATGTTTTAATTTGTAAAGTAATCCTACATGCCACACTTTATCAAATGCTTGACTGATGTTCAAAAATGCTTTCTCGTTACTGTTGCGTGACCAAGTACCGTTATCATTACGTAATGGTGGGTTATGTTGCTGCTGGTGTTACAAACCTCGCGTTGCCTTCCAAAGGGAGTAATCCGTTTCACCTGTTGCCGTTAATCCTTCTCGGTATACTTTTAAAGTTATATTCTTGTTCTTGTTTAATAGCGCCTTTAGTTCTTTTATCGACTTGTTTAACTTCTTTTTTATCTGCGGGTTGTCTATGTTGTTGCCACTTCTTTCTTAGTTTTCTTTTTTCTTCGAGTTTTTTCTTGATGACAATCGGACACTCCATATTTTTGCCTTTTTTTATCAGGTGGAGTTGCTCTATAAGCAGCATTTTGTAGCAGTTCATTCAGCCGATCTAGCCCCTCTTCTATTTCTTCTGTGTATTTCAGTGGAACATTGAGATTAACCCCTCGCTCAACTAGTTCGCGGAAATACTCCCAATTAGTCCTTCTATTGTGAAGTGTTAATGGTTTATCTCGATGTATTATACTCGAGCTGATGGTTAATAGTATTGGTGAGTGATCTGATGATAAATCATAGCATGATTGGGCATCTAGGTAAGTGTTGGCAATACCCTTGATTATATAATACAAAAATCTATAAGGTCTGGAACCTTTCTTCTATCCGTGGGCCAGTATGTTGGTTGACCAGTTGATACATGCTGTAAATTTTCGATTTCCATTGCTTTCAGTAATGCCCGTTGTCTTGGTGTTGCCAGTGTAGAACCCCATTCTTGATGTTTCGCATTGTAGTCACATTCTGTAATGAAACAGTGTCCAAGTGTATTAAATTTGTTCTTTAATTATGGTATGTTTTGGCGGACTATATATTGATGTGATAGTTATTGACCCGTGCCAGTCTTCTACAATAATGCTTGTGGCTTGGATATGTTCTTTAATGTACTTGGACGTTTCAGAATGCTTTATTACATAGCTGTTCCTCCATGCGCAGTGCCATCAAGATGCATTGTATGATATATATAGTGTATTTTGGAATTCTAAGGAAGCTTCTGTGTGTATTGTGTGTTTCAGATATCAGCATGATATCAATATCTTTTTCTAATAAAAACATTTTTATCTCTTGTCCATGATTGGACAAGCCGTTGGCGTTCCACACAGCTAGTCTAATTTTGTTGAACATTGAAAGTCTTGCTGACGATGGTGAGAAGTATATCTAACATTTTATCCAATTTTTGCATCATTTTTTCCATCATTGTCTCTAATTTGACGGCACGAGAAGGTTCATTTTGTTGTTGAGTGGTGTTTGTATTGTTTTGTTGTTGTGAACCACTCAGATCGTTAGATCGTTTTGTTGTTGAGCAGGTTTGGTTTGATCAAACTGGCTTTTTACTGCTCCCGCATATGTAACACCCTGCCGTGTCTGAGATGAAGAAGCAGTTAAGTTTTCGTTTTGTATAGTAGTTATAGTCATTGCTCGAGTCCCTTGCTGTACATTTTTTCGCTTAAGTATTTGTTGGTAAACTTCGCATCCTTTGTAGTTGGCAGGGTGATTTCTTTTACAAAGAACGCATTTTACTGCTTCATCTTTTTCTTTTCTTATACATTGGCTAGTTTTGTGTTCTCCTGTGCATTTCACGCGGCAATCTGTGGCAATATTTTTTCGTATGCCCATACCGTTGGCAATTGATACATTGTACGATTTCGTTAATTATATTATATAATTTATTAATTATAATATAATTAATGAATTTGGAATTCAAATACATATTTTTTTGTTTTAAACTTTCTGTAATATTATTTTAAATTTATTAAAACATAATTAATTTAATCTTTTTTCTTTGTTTTTAAATAATTTCAATAAAATAGAATAAATGTGTAAATAAATAAATATCTTATTTTTTAGCTAATCCCTCCCAGCGGTCTGGAACGGAGAGAAAATATCTGTAAAAAAAAAAGCCGTTTACTTATCGTGCATTTCAGAATTTGTCTAAAATATACCTTTCCATAGCTTCACTAAATCTTTGTTTATACAGTTTTGGCGATATAACAGTTGGTAGTTTACCTTGACCACCCAATAATCCAGTTTGTTTAACTAATGACTCTAAACGCTTATCTAATGTGAATGTTCGAATGTAATCTATACAGGACGGTAAGTATATAATTCTTTTTAAATTACACATGAGATTTGCAAATAAAAATTTACCAATTATCCCTAAAACTAATATATTATCATTAATATTTAATCCAACAAGTAATGAGTAATCCATAACATCATTTCTTTCCAAAAATGAAGCATCTCTGTTGATTGCATCTCTTAAAATTGATTTACTATGATTTAAAATATACAATGGTTTTGACCAAGACACTATGAAAAAATTTCAAATGGTTAATTTTTGCTGAATGAAAGTTACATAAAACCAAAGAATAATATAATAATAATTACTTTGTATAAGATTTTCATCTAATAAAACAATTTCACCATTTTGACTATTTGGATCAACTAGACGATTCCTATCGGATCCTTTTAAATCAAATTTATTTGAAATATCACAATTGTAAAATAAATTTTCCATAATTAATAGAGACTTTTCGTGTACGGAACTGTCAATAAAAATGAAATAATTAAAAGAAATTAAACTACATTTTTTCTATACGCAATTAAAATTATCAGGAATAAAATTAACTCTTTAAAATACAATCGTCACAGCTAAGTAATTGAATGACTAATTCGGAATGGTATCAAAGTTAGTAGTTCAATAAAAATAATAACATAATCTGACAAATAATATTGGTACAATTATGAGGTGCTATATTGTTCCTTCGTTGTATTATAGAATGGAACGGACTGAAAACCGTAGAACAGAACATAAGAATTGAGTAGTCAGTAATTTTATCCATAACTAAAAGATCTTAAGCGATTCTAGTTGAATTCTGAATTAAGATAATAAAAAGTCATAATTACAAAACTCATTTACTTTTCAGGTCGAAATATGTTATTGCAATGTGTAATTCGTGTAATGGGGTGACGTTTTACACCAGATATTCTAGTGGTAAGTATTTGAGTGTAATTTTTAATTCTAAACTTAACTGAAAACTAAATTGTAGGTTAAAATACTAAAATAGTACAGAGGGATGCCACAATTTGTTTCACGTCGGAATTTAGATCGACTCCAACTGACACCTTGAATGCACTAGTTCAAGTTATCACAGAAACAATATACTTAATATGAAGATATTAAGTGTATAGTTTCTTACGGCATAATTTGACTCAAACAAATGAGACACTGGTTGACGATGTGCTACGGTCACTGTACCATTAATTAACTCTCTAGATATTGAATTGACTAATTGCAACACGTAACCTGAAAATTTGTTCGACAATGTTATAAAAAACTCTTCAGTGTGGGGAGCAGTAAGAAGAAGCATTAAAATCAATAAACGATAAGACGAAGTAGCTAGTAGGGGTTCGATTCTAGATGCTTCCGTGGAGGAATATACATTTAGTTAAATAGCATTACATATATGTATTAATAAAGTGGTACATAAAGAGAAATTCTATTAATTTTGTTTCTATATCTAAAATTTTAATTATAAAGTAAAAAAATCAAAATCTTACTCTTTCTTCTTAATTGTAACCTTAAAAATACCAAATATTTTTGCTAAAAGTGTCGGTTGTTTTTCTTGTAAACATTGATTTACATAAACAAAATAGTTGGGTGCAAAATTTTCAAAAATTGTTACATCCTGTTTTGACATCTCTTTTAATACAAAACGATCATCAAATGTTTTGCAAAATTTTGAACCACTTTTACCACCACGTGCTTCCCATCGAACACTTTTACTTAACGAACGTGCAAATCCAATACGAATATCTTCCATTTGACGATCTTTAACATCTTGAAATGATTTATTAATAACGGATAAATTATAACCAGGTACAGCAGTCGTACATCCAGTTAAACTACTTGTACTTGATTTACGATCGATATTTTCAAATTCTTTTGAATTTTTCAATTCCAATTCCGGTTGACTTTGCATTCGTAAAACAACATTTTTTTTATCATCAACATTTTTTTCTGTATCACAAGTTTTATCGGTTGATTGTTGTGATTCTTTAGGTGGTGGTGATTTTAAGAAATTTGTTCGCATGGTATCGAATTCACGAGCAAAATAAATTTTACATGTAAATTGTGCTGTAACATCCTAGAAAAATTAATGAAAAATAATGTGTGAATAGATAAAAAAAAAATAATCAGATATTAAAGTAGTAAAGGCGTGCAAAACCGCAGGTAAAAATGTATTAGTTTTACTTTTGTTTAATGTGTGTGAATAAATACAAATATTACCGATATTTCTATTTTATAATGTTAATTGCGTAGCACTAAACAACTAAATCTGACGAAACTTTCAATTACACAGTATCAAATGAGGATTTGTAGTGATTATCACACTTTGAGACGATACACATGATTTTCAGACAAAGAAAATGGAATTTCATCGACAATATACTGCTCTATGATATCACAAGATAATAGCTTAACTGGAGTCGCCAGGGTAATGCGACTGGGAATATTAGTGATAGTAGCGAAGAAGAGAGAATGTGACAAGGAAATGAAGTGCAGTTTTTAATCTAATATCCGTGGTTGTTCATTGACACGCTATCATTTTTAAGCCATAATACATGTTCAATTTTACAAATAAAAAATAGAATGATGTACAATTGAAATAATAAGAGACAGCGTAAATTCACAAGAATTTCTGGAGGTCACCATATAGCACCAGTTTTGCTATTAATATATATACGATGACAGTTCCTGTCATCAATAATCTGTAATTTTGGACACCATACTGACGATATCATTTTAAAATTAACAATGTTGACATATCCAAGGTTGACATTGAAATTTTTTTTGTGAATACGACAAACAATATGCAGATACATATTGCGTATAGAACGTAAGTGTTGTTCTGAGTCCGGTTCCGGTTCAACTCTGTTTTGCTTAAAGTGTAACGTTCTATGTAGTACTCATAAAAGGCAACTTAAATTAAAACCAAAAAAACAAAAAAAAATTACCTGAAAATAAACTTCCAAATGTAATGATGATTTAGATTTTTTATTATTATCATTCTCCTTTGTATCATCACCGGAACTATCAACTAATCCATCTTGTGATTTACGTTTTGTATTTGGACTATGATTTGCATCACTAGCATAACCAGAATGTGTTTCCAATGCTTTTTTATATTCATTTGAAACGAGACTATAGGCTATAATTGAACTTAAATCTTGATCATGAATTAATACCGGAAATTGGCCACATGGTAATGTTAAATGTTCATTTAAACAAATTGGAGATGATAAAAGGTTATTAGCTACATTTTTTTCGGATGGTAAAAATTCACGCAATTTTGTTTTAACACTTTTCTTATCTGATGGCTCTTTAGTTGAATTTGTAATAATATGATTATTATTGTTATTATTATTGTTATTATTATTGTTATTATTATTGTTATTATTATTGTTATTATTATTATTATTATTATTATTATTATTAACATTATTATTACTATTATCATTAGAACTATTATTGTGACCAATATTACCATTATTACTACCATCAATTAACTGTTTATTTGGAGTTGATGAAGCCGATAATAATACAGTAACATCATCGATAATAACATTTTTCGATTCATTCAATTTGTTATTATTATCACCATCAATATCAATAATTGGATTTATTAATGAATTCGATAAATTTGAAGCAGGTAATGTTATAGGAATTTGAAATGTTGGTGAATTAATATCAGGTCGAAGATCTTCTGTACAAATTGTACCAGAATCAATTGTTATTGTTTGAATATCAGTTTTATTATTTATTATTGTAGATGATGTCGATGATGATGGTACGTTTGTTGTAATTAAGCGACTTTGATTAATTGCCTCTTGTAATCTTGGTATCCATAAGTCAACATTGTCAGCTAAATTTTTCTTAACCATTAACATTGCATCATTTATATCATTTGGATTGATTATTGTTTCGGTTAATAGCGTTTGAACAATTGCAATACGTTCACGAAAATTCAATTGATCTCTTTGTAGAATTTGTTTTAAACTTGTCAATAATGGATATTCGGTGTCACCGCAAGTTTGTGCCAATTTATCATAAATTTTTGCATAAATTTCATAACCTTTACATGAAAAATTTCGTATTTCTTCTAAAATTTGTCCACCATCAATTTGTATAGGTTTATTAAATTCTAATATTAATGGTGGTAATGCAATTTCCCAAATTTCAATTGATGTATACATAAAACTTGCAACGATACCATCAAATGAAAAATATTGCACATGATCTTTGTGTAATGAATGTGGACATTGTTTTTTAGTTCTTTCCAATTCCAATGATTGTAAGGTATTTTCTTTATTATCAATCATATCGACAATACGACGTTTATATGAATGTCCATGAAATCGTAATTCCAAATATTTTGCAAATGATAAACACCTATGTCAACAATAAAATAAAAATTCAAATAAACAAAATGTAATAAATACAGTAAAGTTAAATAAATAATTACCATGTATCCTGAGACATTGGTACACTTGGTGTCATCTCTTGACAAATTGAACACCATGATGTCATTAAAATTTGTTCCAAATTTGTAGCTGCTAAATCTTCTGTTAATTTAACTTGTATACATCCACTTGAATGAACATATCTATAAGAAAATATTGATAAATACTTTAATTAATTGATGTTGATGTTAAATAGACAAATTTACGATATATTTGTAATACCTTCTTATATGATTTAACATTGGTAAATTACATGATGGACATATGTATGAACTTCGAAAACAATAACGTTCAAGAAATTGTCCAAGCATTATATCATTTTGTCCATAAAAAATCATATTCAATAGTGAAGGTTGAGCACAAAACGATGCCGATGCCTTCTGATCATAATAATAACTACAAAATAATACTGGTAATCTTTGATGATTTTCTAAATTAAGAGCATCTTTTATTTTCAAATCATCATCACTTTTTGTTTGTTGTTGATTATCAATTTTTCGCACAATTGGTTTCACTAAGCGATGAAAATAATAATAATAATAATAATATTATCTGAATTGATTGTGTAAAGGAAGAGTAAGTATGAATTTTTCAAAATGAATAATCTAATTGAAACTCAATGATAAGATTAGACTCATACAAATGAGTTTTACATTATGAAACTGTGATGATATTTGGTTTTGTTGATGTAATTGATTGCATGCATTTTATCACCAATTTTTCTTGATAGATTTAAATACACCGAATGTGAATTAAGTTATTGTTAATCTAAATGGTATGAGTTGAATTTGGGTCTAGTAGCTGGAAATAAGCAACTTATAAATAACATGAATTTTATAACTGCATTTGCCAACGAAATGAATAAAAATTTGTAAGAACGCAGAGAAGAATGTGTAAAAAATGACACTGTAGGTTAAGGCTGAGATACATACAGGGTACATTGTGCATACATGGAAACAGCAGCGAAAGAAATATCTAAGTAAGGGGGAAATTATTTCCTAAACGAAATGGTCATGCCGTTAATATTACCAAAATCGTTCTATAGATTCAAAGGTAAATCCATTTTTAACATAAATTTGTTAAACAAGTGCTGTTAAATATATAACACTACGGCGTTAAAATGCATGTAGTATAAAGTATCATGCAAACGATTCAGCAAACTGCTGTAATATAATGGTATTTTCGCTACTCAATTTTAACAAAGCTGACAAATATAAGTCAGCCAGCTGAAATTTATTGTGATTATATTTCGTGTATTGCATTTGGATGATTAGGATGAGATGCCAGTTCCGTTACTTACTTGTACATGATTTTTGTAATCTACCACCACATGCTCTAAAATTTGCTAAAAGTGTTTGTAAATCTTTATTATCAATTGACGTTGTTATTTTATGTGTTAAGAATTCATGAATTGGTTTAAGCTAAAGAATAATAAAGAAAAACTTATTATTTATATTATTATTTTATTTTATTTTTTTCTATGAAAAGAATTTAATTCACCTTAGTATCGTTATCCTTTAATAAAACAATTTCATTCTGGAATGGTTTCTCTAAATTGTCACACCATTGTTTTGAATAATATAATTCATTGGAAAAATGTGATCGTAAATCGCATTTTCGTCCTTGTTCAGTTTCCAAATATGGTAGCGGAAAAACAACTAATGGACTTACCGATAAAACGGTTGAACTTAAAGCTGTACGAAATCGATTATCATATGGTGTTTCAACAGCAAATTCAACTGATGTATTTGCTTGGAATTTACTGGGTGACAAATCTGTTGCACGTAATGGATCAGAAAAATCATGCACATTTTCTTTGGCAATAATTTTCTCATCATTTATAACACGTTTTTCACACTTTTTCTTATCAATATTTTCATTACTACATTTCACCTTATTATTATTGGTTGCATTAATATTCTCATTAATAGTATTATCATAATTTTGTTGTTCTTGTTCAATATCATTTGTATTCTTATTATGATTATTATTATTTTCATTTTGTACTATTCTAGTTTCCGATGGACTAGGTTCTTTTGAATCAAAAATGCTAGGTTTCGGTGACGGTGGTCGAGCAAATTCATCTAATAAAAATGATAATTCTAAACGCCAATTATAACGTGCAAATAATAATAAAGATGCAACTCGTTTAACTTTCATCAATTCATAATATGAATGACTTCGTAACAGTACACAATAGCTACGTGGTGTTGTTGATGTTATTTCAAAAAACATTAGTGTTTTTGATATACATTTTGTGTCATCAAAATTACGTACATAGAAACGATCACATACACCTAATTTTGGACGACCAATATTTGAATCAATAGAAGTAACAACATCACATTTTAAACATCGTGAAAGACGTTCTAAAACTGAAAGTTTAACATCCAGAACCAATGTTATACCATGACTTCTTAACATATCTTGTGCTATACCAGAAACATTTTTATGTACAAGAACAACATTTGGATTTAAACTTAATATTCGTGCGGTTACATTTCGTAGATATTCATTTTCCTAGAAAAATGAAAAAAAAAGAAAGAAAGAAAGAATGAAATAATACAAAATACAACAAATTGATTATATTAAAGACTAAAAATTGAAATGGTTATCTGTATTCCGACTAGATTAAAATTAAAAAACATATAAAATCTTACCTGAAGCAATAGTGTTTCAATACTAACAAATTTCCCTTCAACCCGTTGATAAACAATGGCACATTGTAAAAGTAAAATTCTTGGACTTTTTATTTCGGTTGCCATATCTTTGTGTACAACATTCTTTGAAAATACAACACCACCAATAATTTTTGATTCATTTCTTGATCCGCCTGGTACTTTTTTAAAATTTACATAATTTCTAATATCCATTAAATCCATACCACTTAATTCTGGTCGAATTGAATTTGCAATAGTTGCACAAATTGGTATTAAAATTTTCGACCAAGATTGTTCCAAATTTTCATTATTCAATAATTGAGCTATAAAAAATTTAGACATAATAATTAAATTACATGAAAAATAGAAAATATTAACTAACTTAAAAGAGATTCTTCATGATCACAAAATGTTTCTAATAATGATTTTGATCCGGTTGTCGATAGCAATGAATTTTGTAATTCAAAATCTTTTGTAGTTGTAAATGTAAAACTATTATCATGATGAGTATTTTGCGGTATAATGTCTATAAATATACATTGAAACATTTGTTTTGGTTTTTCAATCTTATTAAAATACTAAATCAATTTACAAATTACCATCTAAAGCATTGCCATTATCCTGTTCCATTGATGGTCTACTCAAATGTACCGAATTTGCCTCTAAATCTAAATTCAATTGAAATGAACCACTATTTGACATCACATCATTTTGCATTCTTATCAATTTATACATACAATTCTCATTTAATTCAATTGTAAATTCATCATTATTTACAATTGTATATTGTAATGGAACTAAAAAATTTGCTTCAATCATTGCATTTAATATTGCAATTGCTTGAATTTTATTTGATGATTTTTGATTTGTTATTAAATATGTTATTAAATCAATGCCCTTACATTGAAACGGAAATATACGTATTAATTCATCTTGTAGTAATTTCAATGAATTTGATTGTTGTAAAATATTTTTCCGATCAACATTTGAGAGACCACCAATTTTCGGGGTTGTCACCAAACGTTCCTCCTGATAACCAACCGAAATTTTTCTACGTAATTGTGATTTTTCTTGATCAAATAAATCATTTTGTTGTAACTCATCATTTAATGATAATTTATTTGATAAATCATCTTGTAGTGCTTGCAAATCAGATTTTAAATCAAAATTAATATCCGATGATTTTAAATAGCTTAGTACAATTTTTGAACAGTAAGTACATACTTTTAAATTGCCTATAAAAATGGTAAATATATTTATTATGAAATATTAAT
>JANSTX010000001.1:47585-71005 GCA_027564355.1 Penthetria funebris
CTAGGATACATAACTATATATATATATATATATGTATACATAACTATATATATATGTATAAATATTATAGTATACATATCCTGATTATCATAGCTATTGCAAAAAATTACGACAAATTATTTAATATAAATTTTATGATAAGTGAGTGATATTTGAAAAATAAGTTTTGCTTAATAACCCAGAATGATTTGCTTTTGAAATATAAAATTTTCTTTCAATTATTGGTATAAATGATACATAAAACAATAAGAAAATTTTGTAAGAATAAAAACTATCTTTTTGAGAAAATTATAAATTTATAAATGTACTACATATAGCTTTCTTGATATTATATTTTGCTACTGACAATGAACTTTTTTTTTATGGTTTTATTGAAAAAAGGAAAAGATAAAAATTAACATGAAAAATCGTGCTCATTTAAAATTTTAATTTATTAATAGTTAGTTAAAAGATATTTTGACGCAATCAAACTATAAATTACAATTCATTTACTATAAAACATAAATTTAAAACCAAAAATTAGCATTATTTCCATCGTCATAATCTTAACCTGTACACCAATTGACAAATACTATTATATTTTTAGTCGCGATAACACGTAATTACTCACATAGAGTTACCGGTAACACCGTGTGGGTTGTTAATGGATTGAGCAACCTCGATGATTGTCGGTCACTCAATTTGAAATCAATATTTTTTTAAATCGTTAACTACACACATTTAGAATAGATGCAATCAGACTTAGATCGTCGCATTTTAATTTTCAGTCAAGTAATGGTATTCACTTTACTTTACCATTTTTTAGATTCGGATACACAATCGAAGCTATTTCTATTGATATAATACGAGTATTAGACTAGCCTGTTTCCAACTTCTGCTGCAACGTAGAATACACACTGTACAAGTACTGAATACATGTCATTTACTAATCATGAATAAATTGATTGCCCTCATTGACGTACTTTAATTCGTTACTTTTAACAAATACAAGATTTATATTTAAAATTTAAAAATAAACGTATCAACTTGAAATGATTATCATATCTAAAAACATAATCATCAAATTCTATGTTGGAAAATTTGTTTTAAACTGTTTTTCCCCTCTTGACTATATGATATATATGTTACATAACAAATCCAATTTAAAGATAACCTACTACATATTACATTTTTTATACAAACAACGAATCTTTTTCATATCATTAATTTAAGATCAACAGATTAAAGGAATGAATTTTGAAGACATCAACCGTGAGGTCTTAAAAAATGTATATAACAAAATGCATGTTAAATAAATAAATACATTCAACAATGCCATGGAATACGGCAGCTATTTAAACTATTCTCAAACCGTAAAAAAACTCATGTTAAAGACAATTACACCATAATTTTATAAAAAAATTACAAATCTTCACAAAGAAATATCTTCTTTTGCTCAAATAATTTTGAGTTAAAGAGACCACAGCCTAAAAATCGACTTTAATTTAAAAACTTTAATATTTATTAATGTACATTTACTATTGATGGAATAGTAATTGTTTAGTAATTAATTGATTTAATTGTGTTCAATATATCAATAGATTGTTGAAATAATAATATAAATGTATTCAATTACGGACTATTTAGGTTCGTATCGTAATTCTTTCTATACATCATTATATGCTATCCTCAAATTACTACCTCTATCATAATAAACTAAAATTTGTTATTCTTGTTTCCAGTTTTAATCAAACGTCTATAAATCGATTAATTGGTTCGCAAAACTATCAGATGACGCTGACGCTATTTTAACTGAATTGAAAACATGTATAATCTAATGAGTGCCTGCGAATATATGATAGAAGGGAGGGATAATGATTGAAAATGAGGAAAAGATAAACCAATTGTATACAATTTACAGGACTAGTAATAGATTGCAATTGATGGAATATAATTAATTTACTCTGAAAATAAAAAAAGCGAAAACGGGAAGATTATATCCGTAACATCTTGATTAAATTTCATACATTTCATAGAACTGCCAACTATTACTAAAATGTTTATGAAGTTCGTTACCATATAAAATTTAATGAAAACAATTGAACGTAAAATTCATGCTAAAATGTATATATTTTATATCACACAAAATAATTAATTTCACATCATTAAATTGAGTCAAAATATCTAATTTAATTAATCAATGTGTTTAATGAAATTTCTATATTGATTATTGATTAATTAATTAATTAACTAAAAATGTGTTTTCAAATCAACTTAAATTACTGAAATTTGTTTTTTATCAAAATAATCGATAAATTAATGTGAAACTAGCGTATTTTCTCATAATCGATTAATAGAGCAGAGTCTACATTAACAAAGTTAATTTTTGTAATAGCATATTTAAGTTGATTATACTCTTTAGCTTGATCGTGCATAAGCATTCCATACTTACCGCACTCACTTTTCGGACCTTGGATGTGCCAGATGCAATAGCTGGTGCTGGTCTTTGCATTTCGCTCACCGACTCCAATCCTTCGCTTCTGATTGACATTTTCTCCTTATTGTTGTCATCGTTTCCCTTCTCCTGTCCAACAAATAATTCGTAACTGTGACATGAGAAATCGGATGGACTTTTTGCCATATTATGATCTGGATCTGCAGCGGCCGCAGCAGCTGCAGCCGCTGCTGCTGCATGTGCTTCTAATTTAGCAGCTCTTGCAGCAGCCGCTTCTTCAGCTTCCTGTAAATTAGTATTAATATTATTTAATTTATATATAAGTACTAATAATAAAACATAAATAAATATAAACAAAACTTACTCTTATAGCTTCTTCTTCGGCCGCTTCTTCTTCTTCCGCTTTTTTTTGCAATTCATCATATGACATGGCAACAATAGCCAAAATTAAATTTACAAGATAAAAAGATCCGAGAAATATAATAACAATAAAGAATAACATATGCCATGGTCCGGCCGATCTTAATACTAATTGATATAAATTTTCCCAGTAATCTTGGGTCATCAATCGAAATGCAGATAAAAATGCCCAACCAAATGTATCAAAACTTGTGTAACCATAATTTGGATTTGGACCATAACCTTGTAAACAATGATAACCTTCTTCACATTGACCAGCACCAGATGAATTTCCACATAATGGCATATCACCAGTTTCAGATAAATACCAATTTGCTAAAATTTAATATACACGTACACATACATCAGGAATGAAAAAATATTTTGCAAAATATTCGTTGGTGTATTGTTAAAAAAAAAATAATTAACAAATACTAGTTTAAAATTAAAATAGCTTACTTTCATTTTTATTAAATAATATCCATGTTTCGTCGGTTAAATTACCCCAGGAACCATCTTCAGGAAATTTTTTTATACATTTTTGAGTTAAAACACCCATATAAATTTGTAAACCCATAAGTGCAAAAACGGATAACGAAAACATTGTTAAAATTATCACATCACGAAGATTTTTTACAGATTCAATAACAGCACCAACAATTGTTTTCAAACCTGGTACAATAGCAACCGTTTTTAATGCTCGCAATACTCGAAACGTTCTTAAGGCAGCAAGATTGCCAAGATCTATGCCCATTGTTACATAACTGTAAAATTTTAAATTTCATTTTTTTAATTAATTTTACAAATTAATATTTTTTTTTATTTAGTACGAGTATATATAAAATATTTCTTATGTAATTTAATGTATGAAATTTTGTCAATAATTTATTTGCGATTTTATCATTTTCTTAAACATCCTAAAACATATATTACGACATTAGTATTTAAAAATTGTAAATCTCATTTTTATTAATTTTGTATAAATGTTAATTAGTGAGTTTCTGTCAATGCCTAATTATTCAGATTTAGTCAATATCAATATCAAAGTTAATAACTCATCAACAAACAGAAAATATAATAATTTTCAACTTTCACAAACTGTTAGTTACAATTGATAGTGAATAACACCGCCGAATTACAATCAAAAGTTGATGAACCTACATTTGTTACCTGTGAAGTCCACAGGAAACACAATCATGCAATATATCAATTATGTATGACAAGTGGCAGTATTGAAAAATATAGGTCACGTCTTGTTTATGGACATAGTGTATCTATTAATATCTCAACAACAAAGTAGGTACTCTCGGCATTATACTCAACTCTAATATTTACCCAATCAAACTATATATTTCACAGTATATTGAAATTTCAATGAAAATAAATGATGTAACATGTGATTTGGGAACGACAAATTAATATCATACAAGAAGTTATGCAACATTTAATAATATTGAAAGGTCTTTAACCGGCCAATAAGCTTACTTAATAAGAATGTTTTAAAGTGTTTGAGATCAGTAAACAAATTATTGACTTTGATTATTTTCTGCATCCATAAACTGAGGAAATGTTCTACATTAAATGAAATGATTTTTTAAACTATTTTTTTTTTCTGTTAAAATAATATAATTAATGAGTCTTAATAGGTTTTATTATAACAATTCTGGTGGACCTCTTAGTTTCCTAATGCAAATATGCCAGCTAACTGAAAATTGAAGAAATGAAAATTCAAAATTAATCAATCAAATCTTTATAAAAAAACCAACAACAAAATTAAGAAATTCTATTTAATTATTTCTATAATAATAATTTCTACTCGCCTATAATATTTTTAATAATTAATAAGAGACATCTATTTAATTAAACATTATCCTAATTAATTAATTTAACTAAATAATTGTTGTTCATGTTATAATTACATAGTAAATCAATAAATTTTCTATACTCAACATAATAAGAAAATTCTGGTAATTTTATACTTTATGTTATGGTTAAAATTACAAGAATAACAAAGGACTAATTATATTATCTATTTATGTATATATACACATATATTTATATATATATATAAATATATTTATATATATACAAATATATTTATATATATAATGACTAATTAGATATCCTTTAAAACAGTTTATTGTGCAATTAATCGATTAAATATTTGAGTTATATATCAGTTATGTTACAAATAAGATTCACTTTCCTGAAAAGTTTGAATAATATTGCATTTATAAATCCAATAAAGTTGATACAATTAGTATTCCCGATATTTTGAATCAAAGAAGTCAATAAAATGTAAATGTTTGTAGTTCTAAAAAGTCTTTCGCTGATGAACAACGAAAAAAACATTGGGAATAAAGACTGCAAATGAAAAAAAAGTTGCAATGTGAAAATAATATTTCTCTTTTGATCTGAAATACAAGGACAACAGAAGTGTTAAAAGGGATCAGATTATAATCGTGATGAATAAAAATGTAAATAAAATGTGTGCCGAGAAAGTAACCCTTATATGAAAATTAATCATAGTATTTACGGTTAAGTCAGAAAGCATGTTATTATCCATTTATATAATAATACAAGCAAAAAGTGATATTTATCAGTATGCTGAAATACCAGAATCACCCCAAATGTTAAAAGTTAAATATTGTCGTTATGGTACGATAAAAAGCACAAATAAAAAGAATGCGATATACAAAACACATACTAATTGCTAATGTACAATTTACATTTTTCTTCTTAAATTCCAAGTGTAGGGGTTCTGCGGTACTAATGAGAATTGGTTAAAATTATTTTCATCTATCATAAACTTAAGTAGACTGCCCACACATTCAAAGTTTGAATTTCATTTGATTGACTGATATTTGTTGTTAATTATTCTTAATGGATACTTTTGAGATATACAAGGTTGCGTTGCTGATGTATGGTACATATTTCGATCAATTTGATTAACATTTGAGTACATTCTAGATACACTATTTGATAAATCAAGAGTCGTAACTGTTGTAATATAGAAAAGGATGTGTTACAAGAATAGTACTAAATTGTACACCACTTAAATGTGATCAGAATTAAACTCTGATCTTGATATGAAAAATAAATCATTGCTTGCTCAACTGATACTATAACCATCCAATCTAAAGTATAAGTTCGGAATCTTATTACTTCATCTACCATAATGTTATATAATAATTAGTGATATTTCCTATTAATTAGAGTATGTATATACGATTATATATATATATATATATGTATATGCATTTAACAGTTCATGTAGAAACTTATATTTAAACTCTATTATATATAGCACCGTTTGCTGCAAATAGCATTTTATAACATTTATAATATATGTACGATTATATTATATATACGTATAAACAACGAGTATCATAAAAAACAGTAAACACGAATTTATGCCGCAATATATTAGAATATATTCCACCATAATGTAATACAGTGTTATTGATTAACTTTCCATATGTCCGCTCTTTATGTGGTATATCGCATTAAAGTAGGCCATATGAAAACTTGTGTCTAGCATTTTTTTTTCTCTTTAATATTATACTCGGATACTTTTTTGCAGGCGAACTCGTAATAATATTTTATATTAAGCATTTTGAAATAAACAGGAATAATGTATGCTATTATTCTACCCAAGGAATCGTCAAATTATCTCAATATATTCTAGTAAATATGTTAAGGGAAGTGGCGTAGGTAATAAAGCTTTTCAGTAAATCCGCTAAATAATAAAGAAGAATGATTGAGAATGTATAGTCAAGTAACAAAAAAATACTGCTAATGATAAACTTTGCTAATATTATATAGGACTATGAAATCCTATATAAACCGTAAATATTTCCGTTTTTATAATATTTCCATAGACGTATTGCTTGCATTATATAAATTTGCTCGTAAATTAAGATTCATATTCACCACTCTTACTAAGTAGCTGGGGATTTATACAATATTCTACTGAATTGTTTACGGCAATACATTATAATGGATTCAATTCTGCCCAGTTAAAAGATCTCAATTAAAGTTGTTGTTACATGCATATTGGAAACAGAAAATGGCTATCGTAGTATTACTTGATGCACTTATGTGCTGGAAAGTTCAAGATAATTTTTGTATAAGCACCAGGCTGTCTAAGAGAGTTGTCCATTATTTACTGTTATAACGAAATCAATTCATATTAAATTTTTAATTTTGCCTAAGCATAGTATAGAACTTATACACTATAAAAAATTATACCATATTTTAATGAAATATTCAATAAAGTATGCTAGTGAATTTATACAAATCCAACAACGATACTAACGTCAATCTAAAAAAATATTACGAAATTGAAAGTTTACTGAAATAAATGGAACTCAGAACAAATTTAATCTATTTGAAGTTATTGAAAAAAAAAACCTATCTTCTTATTTATATGTAGCATTTCTGAATTTAGAATCGTTTGCTTTCTTAATATTGATTCCTTATATTCACATATAATAAATAATTCCAATTGTATTATTTATATCTTTTCAAAAAGATCGAAATGTAATAAAATTGTAATGATACAAATAATGGCTGGCAATCAATTTTAGAAAAAAAAAAATCAAATCCAAGAAAACCATAAGATAGACTAAAAAATAATAAGTCAAAAAGTATTCGTAGACTTAACTGAAAACCAATTTTAATGAATGTTAACTATTAAGTTACAAATTACAGACGCAATTTGATAGAAATAAAATATGGAAATAATAATTTTTTTCATAATTCAAGTGTTGTATCACGATATATGTCAGTAATGCTGACTATAGTCATACGCTTACTAAATAACCTATTCATTTTTTAGAGTATCTTAGTTTATACTAATCTATGAACAGAAATTACCTGGTTTCATGCATTCATAAAGCTATATTATACACGGGCAGCCAGCATTGTTTGGGCTTTGAATTAGGAAGGGAAACATTTTGAAATGGTCAACTCTAAACGATTGTTTACACAAAATTTACTCAGTTGGTTTAAGAAGTCGCAGTAAAATTGAGTCTACCTCATCAAAATTAGATATAAAAGTAATAGTACAATATGATATATTCAGTATGTATGAGAGATTTGTATTTCCTAAACATTTTCACAATTAATATGCATTTTAGTTCACTGTACGTTCAATAGTAGACTGGAATGCTTAAGTAATATATAATATGCATAACAGCACTTTATCCCGAAATATAGAACATAACATTAGTTACCGTCTGTGGGCTCTCATCTATTTGTGACTTTAACAGAAATGACAGACAGTAAAGAAAAGGTCTAATAAATGTATTTAGATGTTTAAATGGTTGATGATGTAAAATGCTAAATGTTCAACAGTATGAAAATGAAGAAGATTGTACTCATTACAATATTTTAATAATCAAAGCTACTTCAAGAGCTTTTCAGCAAGATATATATTATTCAATGGCTAGAAAAAGTGAATATAGTGTACTGGGTTCTCTATAGCACTTATAGTTATAGTATCTCATCATCTTATATACTCGTAGTTTATTGTTATTTTAAATAAATCTTAAATGTAACATAAAAGCATTTATAAACGATTATTCTTAATTAGTAATAAAGTAAACATAAAACTAAAGTACACTACATTTGATAATAGAAAAAAAAACTATATATTTTAAATATTGGCGACATGAGCGATGATCAAGTGATTTTTGTATTCACTTCATATCCTATTTTTTTAAGCATTTATCTACTGTGCCACTAAATGTATATACGTATATATAGATATTGCTATATAGAATTTCAAAAACAGCTTTTAAATTATGGTAAAAAACAAATATGTTGGGGATGAATTCAGGAAAACTGAAACCATTGTGTAGTGAAACGATGCTTAAAAAAAGTATATGAAAAAGTGAGCGCCCTTGGTATATATTTTACATAAAGGGCAACTTGTACCTAATTTATGGTACATGGAAAATATAAGAAATTGTTTTTATTAGCTATTATTCATCAAAAATTAGATCTGCAATATATAAATAAGTACTTGATTAATTTTTATAACAATAAATTTTATAAAAATTATAAATGAATTTCATTCACTATTCGTATCTACTCATATACTCATATAATATCACAATTAATCATTAATTTGCAATTTCAATTTTATTTCTATATTATATATGAAGACAATGCCAATATCTGAAAATAAAATGTTATTTCTATATATGTAAAATTCAAAAAGATCTAAGAAAAATCTATTAAGAATCTTTAAAAATCAATGACAAATCTATTAAAATTTAAAACTAGAAGAAAAAACTATAGTACTAAAATATTAAGATTCTGAACATGTCTACTTAAGAGCATATAATTTATTATTGACTTTATCTATAACTTCGACTGCATAAAATGTTGTGTTCGATAAATTATAAAATAAAAATGTAATATGTTTTCTAATTTTGCTAATTATATTCAGTTTGAAATAAGTGTATATTCAGAATCTTTTGTTTCTAAAATCTAAATATATATCTAAGACATAAACTCACGCTAATGCTATTACTACGAAGTCCAGCCAATTCCATGCATCTCTAAGATACGTAAATCGACATAAAATGAAACCTCGTGCCATCACTTTAACTGCTGATTCAAATGTGTAGATTCCAGTAAATATCACCCTAGAAATATTCATATTTAAAGAGAATATTTTTGTTTGTATATTAAATAAAATAGTATCACTATAACTACTTCGGCGGAAAAAAATATCTACGAATAATATTAATAATACAAAATATGACGGTCACAAAAAGTTTCAAATTTGAAATTATAAACGAATTCAGATAGCTAGCCTGAGTATAGGAATGGGATATGATTACAAATATGGAAAGTATGTCAGTAGGGACCATGCTCAATGCAAATAAATAAGTATAACATATATGTCCATATTGTATCAGATGTCAACTTGTAATTGGATAATATCATAGACAGAGCTAATATAAAAGAAATCTAGGTTAGACGCTACCATATTCAAAGCAGTCTTGTATATATAAAGTTAAAGAAAAATGGGTAGCGGTTATGTTTTAATTATTTATTAACATTACAAACCTTCAAATTTCAAAAGGCTTATTTTGCAAATATGGGTGTTAGAAAATAGTTTATACAATAATCCTAAACATTTTGAATTAATTATTTCATTATTGAACATTTGTGAGAAATGGTTCCATACTTTTCTTCGTTATTGTTCATTCGAAAAATAAACACATTACAGAACATACAAATAATTTTAATATATTATAAAGCAAATTATTGTTAATAATTTTGGGTGGAACAAACTTAATTTTTCACTCTACACAAATATTAGATATAAAATCATTATAAGTACTCAAAAAGTACAAGTTCATCAAAATCAGAATTATTACCCTACATCATTTAAAACCTAATGCTACAGAATATGTTTAAGAAATCAATATTAAATCTAACAGTATAAAACGGAATTTCGAGAATTGATTGCATGGCAGGATCAATTACTGAAGGCATAAGAAGAAATCAAGGTTTGAATTTACAAAAAAAAAAGTTAAAGTAGCATATTCGGTCGAAATCCAAATTGATACGATATGAGGACGACTGAACAGAAGATGGCACGTACCGTAACTAGTCTTTTATATTAATAAATTGGAAAACCGCAAAACGATGACTAGAATAATTTTTAGATTAAGAAAGAGAAGCAGAAAAGAAGTCGTTTCTATTTGAATAATAAGCTTTGTTATGAAGTTATGCATAAATTCATAATAATTACCGCTGAATCTTCATAAATCAAGGCAGAATCTCTTTTTAATGTATTTTATTTATCAATCTTCGATTATAATTATATTGATTAAAACTTTCTAAATATATAGCGACCACCAGAAATTGACTTTTAAAGATATTAATCTCAAAAAAAAAAAATACAATATTCTAATAATAAACATACAGATTTTAGAAACTTACAATTTTCCTAAAATATTATAATAAACATTTAAATTTAAAAATAAAAGGACCTAATTCTATTAAATATCTATTAGATTAATTAATTGCTTTTTTTTACATATATAAAAAGAATAATAATTTTATTTAGATAAAAAAAATGTTAAAATTTCTGAACAATAAAATATACTAATTAATTTTGCTTAATCTGGAATAATCTCTATAGAGATCACTTGTTTTTCTTTTCATAAATTAATTTCTGATCCTATATCGTACTCGTACGTATATAATAAATAAAATCTTTTTTCCAATTTTCAAACAAAAAATAAATGATTTGTACTTACTCAGTTGATTCAACAGTTGGAGTTGTTGGCATTATCATTAATATGCAATTTGTTAGAATTGTTGTAATTATAAAAAGTGAAAATAATGGATGTACTAAAATATAAATAGCTACACGGCGAATAGGATTAAATGGATCAAGCAACCACATTGCTGTTGATGCAGAAAATCGAAATATATCCTTTCCCTTACTTACTACTACGAATGTCTGTAAATGAGAAAAGTTCGCTTAATAAAATAATTAATTAATTACATTTTATAATTGTGAAAATAATTGAAAGTCTTTCACATAGTATTGCATTAGAGAATGTTAGAGATTCTAATGAATTTACAGACGAAACTAATAACTTGTATGCAGTTCCGATTCACAAAATTTTGGACCGACAATTAAATCCTAAAATATAATAAATCAATTTGGAAGAATATATAGTTTGTCACTGGAATTCACTTTATAAAATATAGACAATGAGCGTGCAAAAATCATCTCCTTGACTTTTATAGTCATCTAGAAAATTACTAACTAAATATGTCTGCAATATATACAAATGGTATATGCAAATAGAAAACTAAGCGAGTCTAAACAAATTTAAATTTATTATTTTAATATGTAAATAATATAATTGCTACGATATTCATTTGCCATTGCCACTAGCGCATAATCGAAACTATTTTATTTATTGATGGCAATAATGTCGATGAGTTGGATTCCTGATTAAGTGCTTAATATACATCCTCGAGGTGTCATTTGGAAACACAGCTTTAAAATACAATTAGAAAATTAATCTCAGCTAAAATAGTAAGCATGCTACAATACGTTCGGCACTTAGGCATCTATTTATAGGTACTAATATTCATATCACCAATCTCGCGCATATGACACTTTTCAATTATATGTGAAACTTCAACAAGTAGAATTAATAATGCAATAATGACATATTATAGGCATATGCATCTGCATCTGTCAATTAGAAGAATATTAAGAATATTTTTTTGACCAAATGTATCATCAAATGACAATTTCTGTAGATTAATCAAATGGAATTGTATTGTACACGAAGGTGTTCCATCAATGAAATCACAAGATATGATCACCATAATAATATAAGAACTGAAAGTTCATTAAAAATGCTAGTACATAAGTGAACATAATGAATATAAATCGAAAACAATGTTCTTTGATGACCTATACTGCGATGTCAACTGATATATTTTTTAAGAATAAAGTAGCTAATGATTTTTAACGTACTATATTATTCATACGTGTGTAACGGAAATGTTATTATTTAATTGATACATTTTCTAGAAGATTGATGATAATATATCAATATAATATTGGAATTAATATCCATGTATAGTAATTATATTCAAGTATCTTTGAAAATAAAATTAGAAAATTAGGAATTTTATTGCATGTACGAAGTAACCGTCAGTTCTTAGCAGAAGAGTTTTGCGACTATAATATTGCTAGTATTTTAAAATGTTATCAGTAATTACCATATAGTGGTGAAGAAATTAAGGTAATTTAAGAATTTATCAAGTATAGAATTTTTAATAATCATGTTTGCAGTACAATTAGAACTAATTAATATAATTTTTTTTTTACTAAATCCATAAATGAGAATACAATAAGAATGAAACATGATATAATGTAGAACTGAATAGAAAAATTAAAGTAATTTAATAATAAATTTGTTTAGTTAAAAAAGAATTATGAAACTTACTAATTGATTTGAATAGAATGGGTCGATATCCTCGAGAGGAGTGGAGGCCAGTTCCGGTGGGAAGCTAGCCTGCAATCGAACAGGTATCGGTGCTCCCTGTTCGAGTGTAGGATCCGGTTGTGGACCTTCATCCTCATCATCGTCATCATATCGAATCTATATTTTTGAAAAAACATATTATTTAATAAAGTTGTATATATATTAAAATTTATTTTTTTTTTAAATTATAAAACTATTTAATTATTTTCAAGCACTTTAGAGATTCTTCACTATATAACAATTTCAGCAAAAGAACTATGACTATATTTTATATAATGATATATATTTATACCTAAAATCTATTATACTAATAAACTCTTCTAATAAAAGATAATAAATTCAATGAAATTTAATTTTTAACTCTAAATAAAAGAAATATGTACTTGTACTTAACAGAAGAAAATATATGGTGAAAAATCTGAATATTCTGTTTTTAATTTTCATGAAAACTTAAAATCAGCTATTTATTGGCGTATTTAATTAAAAATTTAGCGGAGCGAGATATATTTTCAGCATCAAATAATATGTTCAAATGGATTACTTAACTCAGAATTTAATAAACAATATACTAAAGCTTAATTACTATATATATATATTTGTAATTAAATTGTTTGTGTTTTTTTAATTAATAAATTATTTTAAAAGCTTAATTAATGAAATGCTTATATTAAAATTTCCATAACATATTAGTTAAGCAGCATTTACTTGTAATTGCTAATTATAAGAAAACTTGTATTAAATAAATCATCCTCGATAAATAATTGTTTATACTCATTTATGTACACCAGTCAATTCCATGATGAAAAAAAAACAATTGTCACACCTCAAAAAATAATAATATACTTCTGTTAACATTTTATGGTTGAGGTGGTTGATGAATTGACAAAAAAATTGCTATTGACACTTTATAATAAAAGGATAAACATTTTCAATACTCTAATATGTTTGTTTTAAAAGAAAAGAGTCATGATTATTTATATAAACATCACACGTAGTCAATTTTTTGTAAGATGTGTAAAAAGTGCAAGTATGTAGTATATACGCATTTAGAATTTCAATTCCATTCAGATAAAATATGTTTTTCAAATAATTCTGGGTAATTTGTCTTATCACCAATACTACTGAATTAATTGATTTCCACTTTGTGAAATATGGAAATCCAATTAAATATATGTTCTTTAAAATCAATATCATCCTATCCAGTAATCTTCGTTGAAAACAATTTGCATTATGTTTGATTGTCGCGTCGCATCCAATTTAAATTCTGTTTCAAATTTATAATTTCATTGTAGTATAAGAACATAGTTAACTGCAAAAGTGATTACATGGATACTGTCATGAAACAAATGTCATGAAAAAAACTCTGTATAATTCGTTCAAGTATATTATTTGATAAACGTACAATTAACTATAGTTCTATTTAGGCAACCAATTTCTAAATTTTATACTACACAAATACTCGTAGAATACTATATTTTCGGATTGTGTTGGTTCAGTGCAAGTTTTCAGAATTTCCGGTATCAAAAAATATCAAGGTTGTTTTATCCTCTTCTATTCATAATTGTCTCTAAAATTGAGTTATTTCAGTGTACTTTTTTAATTGTCATTCTATTGACATTAACATACTCGTATAATTGTAATGAACATACAATTCAATGGTTTTAATATACAAATTTATTGAATTATTAATTAAATATTTACTTACAGTAATTAATCCTTAATTCGATTAATATGCTTACAAAAGGACAGATCATATGTTGAACTCGTATATATATTTAAATAAGTTATCAGTTCTATAAAATTCAGTTTTCTATATAATTTACTAATTTTATTGAATTTTCTTATTAGTAACCAGAATTACCATAATTAAAACATACTGGTGTATGTATTTATGTGTATAAATAGATTTAATTATTTATTTATTATATATTAACAGTAGTAAGCTACTATAAATATAAAGTCACATTTTATCCTTAAATTACGAGTATATAAGAAAACAAGAGTTTACATAATACTTGAATACTATCTTTATATGTTAGAACATTGATAGCGTTTTCATAAATATAGTAATTATTGATGGAAAAAGTTTTCCTTTTTTTTATTTATAAAAAAAACAATCTATTTATAAAATAAATATTACAATTGAATCAATAAAATTAATCATCAGGATAGTTGACGTCATAATGCCCATTTAAAAAAGAATTTCTTTACTATTTTCAATTTAATTTCATACGATTAAATATTATTTAAAATATAAATGACTTTTAATCAGTTCATTCTTGTAATAATCGTTATATTCTTTCTCTGATACCGTATATCCAATAGATCTGTACATAAATCATAGTTTTATAGTCTTCATTTTTAAATTATCAGAGAAGTTTTATTTAATTTCGATTACGGCTTGAATTGATTATTGAGATATTATTTGCGTATTAGATTTGTATTAAGGTACTGTGATCAAGGAAACTTAATTCTTTAGTATGAGAATTTAAAATATTATCTGTAGACTCACATAGAAATATTCTCTGTTAAATACCTAATGAATAGTTGATCACACATTTAAATTCATGAATCGTATTCAAGAAACGAATTTTGTAATCATTTGCAATATAATTTCTTGTATGACATATCAAGGGTAGTTGATTGATGCTGCTATTTTAATGTTACCAGTATTATAGTTTGGATGTCAAGTTAACAGACAACAAGCGATTTAATCATTAATGATATTTAAATATGATATCATCTATTTACAACTAATCTTCCAAATACGTCTATTCAAATTCATTTCTGAATTGTTGTTCGTTTTATTATTGTAAAAAGTTCTTTGTTATATACTTTATAAAAATGATCTATTTAAATTTTAATAATTTACACACGTAGTTGTGCTAGAATTTAAATAGTTTTTGTGGAAAAGTTTCGAGTCTTATTTGCTGTTTATAAAATGAAATCATAGAATAAAGTTAATGAATGTTTTTTGGCAGTATTATATATAATTTTCTCTCTTATTTATCGGCTATGTATAGCTGCTATTAATTGCATAGTTCATCAGATTAATAAATCCAAATTAATGTAATTTAGTCAATAGTATTCATCTGTTATGAATATATGTATATGAAATTCAAATATTCATCAACGGATCTCTAATTTAAGACTATTTATTTTTATTAATTAACTGTTTTTAATAATAAATTTATTAAAACACATTAATATAAACTTTAAAATTGAATATATATGACTAGAGTAAATATATAAATGTGTGAAAATATTGTAGTAATTATTTAGTTTCTTTTAAATTTAGTTAATTACATGCAAAGCAATTACTATGTTCTACTCATTCCACTTAATTTTATATATAAATCATGTACACATTTAATCATCTAAAAAGCATATTAATTTTTTTATTTTTCATACCAGCTGTGTATATAAAAATATGGTTTTTCTTCTAATATACATAAAAATATATAGCGTGTTAATGTGACATTTTTCCATATTTTTATTCGATTTTTCCATTTTCATTTGAAAAGTAATGGGAAGAAGAAAAAATATTGTAGTTTTTCCTATTAAAAAAATATTTTTCACATATCAACATATACACCCTTCATCGAATATACCCGTATATATTTTAAATATGCTGTTGTACTGTAAAGGCATTTAATGATTAGAATATAGTAACATATATACAAATATATATACTGGAACATGATACATTTATTATGCAACATTAAAATTAGAAACTTGTATTTTCAAAATTATTCATCGATTTTACAAATGGATTATTCTATTTCGAAAGAATGAACAACAATCATTGGTAAAAATCGAAACATAGTATTCATGCTTTTTGAACAAGAAGAATAGTATACACAGGAGATGAAAATATAGAGACAAACTTTATAATGGTATAATGGTACATGTTGGTGCAGTACAATGTTGAGAATATTGCATTCTATACAAATATCAGAATGCCTAATACCGCCAATAAAACTCGATCACAGTATATGCCAGCTTTATGGCGTGCGATCAAGGTTATAGAAATTATTGAAATGTTTAACCGATCTCAATTACACTTTTCATTTTATATCAGAAATAGCTTTAAGGTTGACATTTTAAATTTTATTTGTATAAGAAGCAAATTAAGGCATCGAGGTTAAGATCGACTAATATGTAGTTTAATTTACATTCAGTCTATTTATTTAAAATTATTTGATTTTAATGTCTAATGCTGTCAACATATAATAAACGAAATAATTTTTAAAGCGCAAGTGTTTTGTCAATATTCAAAGAGTGTTGTGTAAGGTTAATCATCTAAACATTTACGTTTCGAGGTCAAGGTCAGTATTAATTTAATATGAAAAATCTGATTACTTTATTCAATCTAGCCTTTCACCATTCCTGTCGAATGTAAATGATTAAAAAATGAAATTTTACAAATTAATTCAATTGATTTCGATAACCATATTCAAATGAAATATAAAGAAAAAATCGTTTAATATACATTCAATATATTCTACAATTTAAAAACTTACAAAAGCATCGCATATAATGCCAAGCATAAAATAAGCGGCACTTTAAGCATATATTTACAAAAATAATTAAGCATTTAGAATTTTCGAAAATAAAAAGCGTTTACAATTTATGGCAACATTAAGCTTTTTTAAAACAACTTGAAATTTTTCGTTAGTATTTTCAAAATAAAATTAATTAAATTTTTTAATTTTAATCGCATTTATCATAAATAGTAGTAGTAATTAGTTGTTATTTTAGAAAAATTATTTTTTATTTTTTTTTTTTTTTGTTATTTAATGTTTTCTAATTTTTAAAATTTCAATAGATTCTATGTATTAAAAAAAATATATGTGAATTCATTAAGAGAAAAAAAAATTGGTTTTTATTATCTTACAGACTTTAATTAAAAAATTGATATAGATAAATATTTTAAAAATTATGCGTTATTAAATGTTTTAATTCAAAATTTTTATATTGTTATTAATTTAGTTTTTATTTCTTTTGTTAATAATTAAATTTATTTCTAAAATATTTTCTAATAAATGTTAGTATATATATTAAAATAAACGCGAGCGTACAAAATTCTTTCAAAAAATCAAAAATTAATAAAAAAAAAAAAAAATTAAAAATAATTAAATTCAAAAATTAAATACTTTTGATTTTGTAATTGAGAAAAAGTCTTACTTCTTTTTGCTTTTTCTTGCGCCCATATTGTGGCTGAAAATTCAAAGTTTTATCGGTTAACGTGTAAAATTAATAATTATTACTAATTGATATGAAAATGTTTTTCTAAAAAAAATTCAGTTGTATCTTCTTTTATGCTGTTTTATTAAAATTTCTTTTTTATTTTTTTTTTTTGTGGCCAAATTCTATATTATTCACTATTATAATTAATTAAAATAATTTACATTTATTTACATAAAAAATGTACAACATTTATAAATTGATGAACATGAAGAAATTAAGGCATTTAGACAATTCTAATCTAAATATTTTATTGGATAAATAATTAAAACTAAATCATCTAAACCAGACGGATTCATGAATAATTTATCATATAATGGTTTCTGAGCCACAGTTATAGTGTACACGGGTTTTAAATCAATTTTAGGCGCTCATAACTGTACTGTCCACCGTTATTTTGCATTGATCACAAAATTATTCATAAATGCGTTTGACCTAAAATTATAGTATAAAGGATAATTCATGAGCAATATACTAGTACTAGTAGTTAGTCCTCTAGTCATAATAATATATTATTCTCTAATGTGATCATATTTTAAAATTATGAATTAAATTCAAAAAAAAAAAAATAGTGATTGTGAAAAGAACACCTATATTAAATTTGACAATAATTACACAATTATAATAATTATAAGAATATTAAGATAGATCATAAAGATTCGGTTTCCACTCTAAATATAAATTTTAATTTTGATATTATAACAATATTTATAAGTTTCAAATCGAATCTATAATCTAAAGCCTGAAGCCCGAATAATCTAAAGCCTGTTTATTAAATTACACCATATTTTGTAAAGTTCGCATATCGTTAATGTTGATCTGTTTTAATATACTCTACATTTTATCAGATGGTAATGCAGTGTGGCACTTCTGACTGTGTCCGTTGGAGATATTGGAAAGAAACTAATTATTGCTTAAATATTCATTTTATGCGACCCTGTACTACAAATTTAATGATTTTATTGCTACATGAAAAATTAATATCATAAGTCTACTTGTTTTGTACTAAGTTAATAATTGAAATATTAAATAAATTTATCTGTACATTTAGGATTTAATAGGAAATGGCACTAATTGCATTTGAAACATAAAACTGCTATGTGTTTTATGTTTAAGATTTAGTTTTCAAAAAATAAATTTGGTTATTATAATTTACTGGTATTATTGGAAAAATATAAATTAAATTTGAATAATTTTGTGATAAAATAAAATAATTGTTTCTCATTTTAAGGTAGAAAATTTTATCGAAATTATTGGCACCATAAAATTTCGTTATTTTTTCTTAACCAATCTGATTTTCGTTACAAAGATCTGATTCTGTAATATCGTCAACGATATTATCCTGAATTACACAACATGATCATATGGCAATAAGTTTAGCAAAGTTCGACGTTGTCTCTTCTTATAAATACCTATCATAAATTTAACATACTCGATTATTATTAAATGGAGGCTCCTTTTAATTATGAATAAAATCATTTTCATGTGTTCGATTAAGAAATTTACCCAAACATAATTTGTTATACGCCAAATTATCGTATAAGTTATATGAAAATTCTAGCATTTAATAGTTAGAATCAAATTCGCAGAATTAACAGTAAAATATGCTATAGTGAGCGAATAGAAATTCAATAATTTAAATATTTATTGAATTAAATTGCTGGCATAGTAAACCGATGATTTTATCTATAGAAATATAAATGGATTTGTGATGTGTAACCAATCACATTAACAATATTTGTAGTTAATATCTGAATGAATATTTTGCAGAGTACATATCTTGAAAACAGTATGATTAGTGATATAAAATAAAAATTATAGTCAATGAGTAAACTCAAAATATTTAATATATGGACAACACAATATCTCCTTCAACAATATATGACATGAATGGAAACTATGTATCCGCAATTTGAAAGATATAACGTAAATAGGGTAAATATACCATGTTTTGAAAATATTATTTCCATCTAATAGGATATTAGGTTTTTTTCCTCTATTTAAATAAATACAAATATGTACAATTTAGAGACGAGCCTTTTCAATTTCAATATACAATAGAATAGTTCTATATATGGTTGTATATACCATTCATATAATATTTTGTTTACTAATTTTTCACAAAGGATGAATAGAACACGAATATTACAATAATATTATAGGCAACATAATTTTACATTGACAAACTTTATGAAAATGAATGCCTTAAGAATCTTTTAGATTCGTGTATATGGGAAACTTCTATTTCAAATATAACTAATAAAACACTGTAGAAATAAATAAATGTTTATCGATTCGATGAAACACTAAACTATATTTAATATAATATATTAAACTAATGAATCAAACTGAAAATAATAATTATTATAATTATGATATATAAATGGTTCAGTTCTGCAGTAAGAAAAATGACACTTCTATCTCTCTATAGATATTTTTTGTTAGGAAAATGTGATACTTAGGCGGAACTACTCATATAGAATATAGCATCTAGGAGCACTATATTAATGTTTTGCATACGGATTACATGCCCTCAGATATATCTACATGTTATATAGATTTTAATATAATTATTTATGATCACCTTAATTTTATCTAAGATAAATTTGTGGAATAAATGCCGTAATTCATTCCTCAGGATAATCCACAGTTGTAACTAAATATTAAATAGTGATATATGCATTTTTATTACGAGTATTTTTTTGTAATATCTTTAAGCTATCAACAAATATTGTTCTTTGTACAACAAATCATATATAGAATTGCAATATTTCTTGTTATTTTCAGTGAACCCTCCCAGAGATACATTAATTGTTAAACTATAATACTTTAATTGGTGACTATAAATTTCTGAATATGAAAGTATTATATTATTTACATATATTTAAAATTGGTTTTAATTACACAATACTTCCACGTTACTAACATACCAATATGTACTAAAAATGGTCTACAATAAATTTCATAGAATAACACAAATTAACATCTAATATATCCGGTAAAAGTTGATGAGAGTATAACGATTTTTTATAGTTGCCATTATGTTTAGATATTTATATTTTACATTCAGCATCAGCTATATTTAATGTTTTTGCTATCAGAAAAAAACCATTTGCATGAACACCTTCGATCACATGTCAACGATTGACATATATTCGTAACATGTAATTACAGGAATCACTTTAAATTTTCCTTTTAACATCAGCATTTACATTCCTTTTTTAATATTTTATAATTCACATACATAATAAATTCATTCATCATATATACCAAGAAACCATAAAACCATAAATATTGTAATGTCATGTTCATCTTTTACTTTATTAGTTTCAAAATGCCATATTGACTAAAATTATAATAAATGTTATATTGCTAACATACACAATATTGAAAATAAATTTCGCAATTTAATATAAAATCTTGAGGGAATTTTATAAACATAATAAAAATAACAGTCCAATTTTATATGAAACTTTACTTTCAATTTGAAATAGAAATTCATTATATAAAATAGGAAAACTCTTCTGTTTACATGCCTATTATATAATAAATATCCATTACAGGCAAGGAAAATGAAGTCAATGAACTAACAATAGTAAGTAAATATTTTGTTAGAAATAAAATGAAATTACGATTATATGCTGGCGTTTGCCATTAAATTATTGTGGTTTTTAGAAAATCAATTAATGAAACAAAATCCAATTATTTTAGGCAAAAGTCACTTAAATACATTTAGTGCTGCTGAATGCAATTTTTGCCAATAAACGGACATTACTATACCAATTACATTACCAATGTTAGTTGACCAATTTCCTGTATGTTTATTATATATAATGATTTTGAGTATTGAATGCATGGATCTCGAATTTAACTTGAACCTAGAAATATAACTCTTTACAAGAATTCTTACAGATTTCAAAATCTTATTTCGATGAAAAGAGCATGGATGTAAGAAATAAATAGTGGACATTTTCGTTATAATTATAGTATTTTTCCGGATTTAAGAATTTTTATTTCTTTTCTTCACAAGGTTTTCAAAAATTCATCTTGGCCAATAAATGGCATAAAATCGTGAACATTTTCGTGCTATTATTTATCACAACTTTCAACGTGAATTATCAAGACAAGAATGCATTGATGAACTAAATTCATAGCAATGAAGCACCATCCTACAGCGCACAATGAAAAACTGGTGCAACGAATTTAATCGTAAACCACGTTCACTCCAGGACGAATTTCGTGAAGGTCATCTAAAACCCAGTTGTTGTGCCATAAGTCATCGATGCTGTGCGTGAACAAATAATATAAGATCGTCACATGTGACATATCGTGAGATTGATGAGGCTTCCTTGGACATTAGTATGAAAAGCATCAATATAAGATATTGGATGAACATTTGGCCGTAAAAATGATTTGTTCTAGTTGAATCCCACACAATTTAACAAACGCACAAACGCTCAAAAACAGGATCGTTGCTCGTATCGATTGGGGTAAGGAACAAAAATGATCATTGTGATTATAGTTTTAATTTCAGTCTAGATGTCAATACCCTACATATATCTAATTGACATATGTCACATTAAATTGGATTCTCAAGTATGATTTAATTTGGAAAAAATTCGCCTCAGTTTTTCTGCGTTTTTCTTCGTTTAACTGCTTGTTTCCTTTTAGGTGGGATCTTTGCGAAGATTCATGTATCAGTTTTTTATTTATATTGCAGTTAATATTACGTTTCACTTTATAAACTTACAGTAAAATTTTGAATTGTTTTCATGTATTCATTTTTATCATGAACATATACTTTATATATAATTATAATATATGATGCTCGTATTGAACTTTTCCTTGATGTACAATTAATGTAAATATACAATTTTAAATAATAAAATAATTTTTTTTGAATTTTAAACGCTTATACAATTGTTAATAATGACACACTAGGATAACGTGTATAAATATTTGAGTGGACTCTTTACACTATATATACAACAAATGGAAAACTATTCTAATTACTGTCCTTATATGGCACATAAAAGTTGTAAATAAAATACAAATTCCATAAATTTTATCTTAACATACATTTATCTACAATACAACTTATATAGATAGACATATAAATAGAAAATTACGCGAAATTTATATATATATATATATATATATATACAGTTGATATTTTTGTAAAATATAATTGTAATACAAAAGCTGCAGGACACACAATTAAAGAGGACAAATTAAATTAAATAGAAAGATAGACTTTATTTAACAAAAGAAGATTACAAAAATATTAAAGTGAATTT
>JANSTX010000001.1:76676-87306 GCA_027564355.1 Penthetria funebris
AAATTACCCAATTTTCTACATATTTCAAATGGCAATTTCCCGACTTTTCCATCAGAATTTTCCAATTTCCAGAAAACGGTTTTTTCCTGACCATCGTTCCGAATTTATGATATACAAATGATTATTATATGATCTATCGTTTAGGAGATACAGACCGTCAAAGTTGACTCTGCATCATTTTCAAAAAATCGAAAAATTCGCTATAACTCGACCATTTTTCGTCGAATTTAAAAATATCAAGAACAAACATGATGCGTCTAGATGGTGTCCATCCAGATTCCATCATTAAAATTTGATAGAGTTAAAGAATTTTTTTAAGCAAAATTAGTGCCAAATTTCAGAGATCCCCTAAACCGGAAATGCTAGAGACCTGAAATTTTGAATGTATGGGAAGCTCCAAAAGTTATGTAAGTTGCCCATACAAAGTTTAGTTCTATCTAGTCAAATATAGAAGTTGAATTTTCCGACATTTTCCGGAATTTTCCAACAAATTTTATCTTATTTTATTCAGAAAATTCTACTGAACTCAAAAACATTTTGCTTTCGCTTTGCGACCATATAACTTCAATGAAAATTCTGTTTATTCAACACAACTTGTTCGCCCACAAGCTACTTGTTTATTGGGATGGTTCAAAATGAGTGACGAATAAATTGAATGCAGACAGTGACGATACAAAAGACAGAAACTTGTGAAGAAGAAATAGATTGAAAAGTATGAGAGCAGTCCCTGAAGAACGAATAGGGCAAGGAAGAAGATAAAGAAGAAGAAGATGGTAAAATCACGTCATGACGCTTCTGCCTTAAAATGTTATAGAAGTGTCATAAGTAGATCTTCGAATTTAGAAACCAACATTTCCATAAAACAAAGTAGATGTACATGTGATATTAACCAAGTATTTACTTCAAATTATATAACAATCATGTAGATATATTAGTTCAGTATGCCTGCCTCATGTAGCACAGGACATTGCGGTTAAATATAATATTAATATTAGTCTGTTAATTTCTGATGTAAAATTGATGTGTTGAATTATATTTATTGGAGAATTATTTAGATTTTTGATGTGACAAATTTCAGAGTTTTGCAAAACTTAACTTTGGTTAAATTTTTGTGAAATTCTGTTAGTTTTCTACTGTGATTGTATCAACAATTGTTGAATGTATTAAGTTATGGTACATATTAACAGACCACACTTGAGGCAATGTCTGGATTTACAAAGTGGATATTGGCAAGTTGAAATGGCTGATGAGAATAAACAAAAAACTGCTAAACAGGACAATGCTTATGGCAATTCAAAGTAATGCCTTTTGCATTATGCAACGCACCAGCAACATTCAAAAGATTAATAAATGCAGTTTTTGCCGGATTATCATTCGAGGTATGCCTAGTCTATCTAGACGATATAATTGTCCATAGCAATACACTGGAGACATTAGTCATGAACCAGATTATGTAACAAAATTATCGTCCACAAAACTTCACAAGTTACAAATAGAAGATCCTGATTTAAAATATTTTCTACAGTGGTTTGATCAAGGAGGCCGACCAATATGGAGTGATATTTCACATTTAGGCCCCACCGTCAAAATTTATTGGGCACAATGTGATTCTTTTGAAATAACAGATGGAGTCGTATACAGAAGAATTGAAGCATCAGATGGCCAGCCTTCAAGAGTTCAACTGATTATACTTAAGGTACTTGTGCCAACGGTGTTATCACATTTGCATTCAGGTTATACAGGAGAACGAAATCTGGAATCAAGAATTTTTCAAGAGGTGACCATGGGCATTAAGAAAACTAGAACAACGCCATTAAGACAGCAATCAAGAAAAGCAATGTAATTGGGATGAATTACTTCCACTATTTGCAGTAAGTTTATGGAACAGCAATTCATGACGCAACAAAAGAGACACCAGCGGCTATGTTGTTTGGACGAGAATTAAGATTGCCAATTGATTTAATTATTGGAAGACCACCGGAATCATCAAAAAGCGTCACCGAATATGTAGAAAAACTACAAACTCAACTACGGTTAACGCATGACTTCGCCAGATCAAGACTTCAGATTGCATCGGATCGAATGAAGATGTAATATATGATGCACATGAAAAGTCGTTTACTGAAAACGAACTTGTGTGGTACTACCACTCACAACAAAGACCAGGCTATATAATTTTGCCCACAATGCTTACAATTCAAATAGCACGGTACAAATATTTTAAATGACTTGTAAATGGGATTTTAAAGTTGAAGAAAAAGAAATAATAAATTCTAAAAACATGTTAATGGATGTATTCTTTCTGGATATTATGCATTTTTGTTTTTGTTTTAAAAAATTATGGCATTATTATAATTATAATATTTTAAATAATTATATTTTAATAACTTATGTTAAAAGCAAAAAATGTTTAAAAAATCCTCTTGAGAAGGAATCGGTTTGATTATCTATTGTATAGTTCCAAATTTTATATTTAGAAATATTATAAGGAATAAGTAAATACTCCTAATTTCCAACAAATAATTCCCTTAATATACTGAACTACATTTTACTAATCTCTTTTCCAGTTACATTCCCTGTAATGTACAATTAAAAATTATATTGTGAAAGATAAGCATCATGGGATCGAAGCATTTTCAACACTTAAATTGACATTAATCACAAATCGTGTTACTTGTTAACTATTATTATACTTAAATAACGCTGTTTGTTGTAACGATTGCTTATAATATATAGTAGTTTTAAGACTATATATCAGAGAACAAGACTACAGATCAGAGAATGTTTCTAATAATATTAGTTTCAATGAAAAAATTTAAATTTTAATTATAACTGCCATATATTTTGAACGCTATCTTTACTGAGACTAAAAATTTTGCAACAACACTTAGTTTTCCATTCGGTATTGATGAAAATATATTAATTAATATATTTGTCTTCAAAATATTAAAATCAATTTTAAAAATCAATTTCCTCAAAGATAATTTTAATAAAAACAAATATTTACTTATTTATATATAGGTATATATGTTTTCTTATTTATTGCATACAATTAAATATTATAAAAATTATCGATTAAAGTAAATGCATTTTTATGAGTGACAGAGGAAACCAATTTAATCAATATCTTCGTCTGGATAAATTTCAACGTCAACTTCTATCTGTGTTTCATCATCAGAAAGAATGTTAGGCGATTCTCTGGAATTCTCATTATCATCTGTATTTCTATCCGATACATCACCCTCTTGTTGCATACGCTTGTGCTTAGTTCGTCGATTTTGAAACCATACCTTAACCTAAATAGTATTAAAAAAAACACCACACATTTTATTTAATAAATATTATAAGGTATGATTATTATATATATTTTCAATTAAATTACAAAATGATTGGCTTATGTACCTGTGTTTCTGTAAGATTCAGTGTTTTTGCAAGAATTTTCCGTTCACTGCCAACAACATATTGATTTCCTTCAAAAGCATGTTCTAATTTTAAAAGTTGTAATGGTGCAAATGCTGTTCGAATTCTTTTTGGTTTCCGGTACGGATGAAGAATGAAATCTGTTAAAAATTGAAAAAATATTGAAATTATATCTTTAATATTCTAACACTAGAAATTATTTGAATGACTACTGGATATTTTAGGTGCACAGTGAAGATTATTTATGTTTTTGTGAATATATAATTTTTTTTCTTTGATTATTGTTATTTCAATCAAATTAAATAATCTGTAACAATATCGATAGTGTTATAGAATCTCAATTTTAGCATTTTTGATTATTATTTATATTACAAGCTGATAATACATTCGTGAGAAAAATGTATTTAATTATGATATTGATGAACTTGATAGCGATTAATCAATCATGATCTGTATTCATCATCATATGAACCTTTAAGCCTCGAGGACGCAAAGGGCGGTTACAAATATGAATGTAACATTAAATGTAAACTTAAATAACTGTAATTGAAATTTGCCAACTGAAAAACATATAGGATCAATCATTATCCAGTTATACATTTGAATATTTCAATATAGTCTTGCATATAGATTCCCAGCTACCTAGTTTGTTGTCGAGTATTTTTATTAATCAGTCGACAAATACGATATTAGCACCAGCTTTTTAGTTGGTCAATCCATTTGTCACCTTATCTTCACTGACAAACGTCTCAAATATAAACAATTCTTATGTTGTTAAATTACTTGACCTTGGATGTCAATAGTCAGTTTCTTAATATTATGGATTTTTATTGAATTATACAATTATTTTTTTTTGTCAAAATTTTAGTGGTATTATTAAACGCATACTGCAATTAATGCGTATAGTTTTTGAAGATTAATTTCAAATGTAATCGTTAAAACACTTTCAGGTATAGTTTTAAAATACTTTTATTTTTCTACTGCTTAACTTTGAAGCTGCTAAGATCATATATTTTAACACATTACAACTTAAACTTTATATATACGCGTATTGAGTATGGAGCGCATAATTTGATCTACTGCGTTAAAGCGATTGACTCTCATGTAGAGCGCTTTGTCCATAGTGTTTACATTAGTTGTCATCTTGTATCAAATCTCAATTGATTTTTTTCCCTATATTATTTTATACGATAGTAAATTGAATCAATCTTGGTGAATTCCAGGAGATATTTGTAAATTGGTTACGTAAATAATAAAGTTGAATTGAATTAAAATATTATGTTCTAATTTGATGAATTTATGATTCACTCAATTCCTGATAATCTTGTGTGTCCGATAAACTTCTACAGTTTACGACTTCAGTATTAAAATACAGTTAGTTTTCAGTTGTAACTCGATTTGACAACACAAGTCGCGATAACAAAAATGTTGGCGATTTGTTAGGATTTGTTTGTTCAACTGTTTTCTACAGATCACTTTGTGAATACAGATATGGACATTAAGACATTATAAAAACTATACAAAAACAAAAAATATAGAATCAGAAATGAAGAAATTATTTAACATATATCCTGTAAATCATAATCTGTACCAATAATAGCATGATAAATGCTTGATCTGTCTGTCAACAAAAATTTACTGTTGTGTAAAAACACATTTTTTTTTATTGTCCTAGGTAAGAGTTTATTCTAGTATTACACAAAGTGGAACGATGATTCTAAGTCATTTAATCGTTTGTGACTCTATAGTTTAATTTAGGCTTGGTATGAATTATGAATATAAATTTATATGTTCGTCACATTTTTTATTATCTTGAGCCACTTTTAGTTATGTCTATATAGTCACAAGTACAGTTTTGGTGCTAATAAAACCCCTTAATTATATTTGAAAAAAATGTCATCAAACATATAATTTAAAATATGGTAAGTAATTATAATGAAATAAGCATTATATTTCTGATATTTGATTTCGTATCTCAATTTTTCATCATATGTTTTAAATGTCTACTAAAAGTCAGAAACACGTTGTGAATCATTTTCTATCTTATCCTACAAAGAAATCACTCAGAATTAAATTGAATGATGTCTGTTTTAGTTGTGATAAGAATTATGAACATATACACTTCTGGCTTTTTTTTTTGGTGATTTTATTGCACCAATTTAAGTTTTCTGAAAATCAAAAATATGTCTTTTCAAAATAACTTTCAGGCACGGTTCATTCAAAAAACAAAGGAAGGATAGGATAAAGAGAAATTAGTGAACAGTTGTCTTAAATTTTTTGGCACTATATCTGAAAACACCAATTGTCAAAAAGATGATTATTTAGATTAGACGTAGGGGTGGCCCGAAATTCTATTGTGCATATGCTAGCATGATACCTGTTCGAAAGGAATACCAAAATATTGGGTATAATACTAGTGATCACACCAGAATTTTCGCTATAATAATACCAATGATCAGATCATCATCTGTAAATCGGATGATTCGAGTTTGAATTCTAATCTATATAGACTACCTGTGAATGTACGTACTATTTTACTGGTGATAAATAAACAAATAAATATTCTATATAATTTTATATAAATATAATTAATGATAATAAATGTAAAAAAATAAAAAGTGAATAGTTTTATGGATAACATTAAATATTATATTTTATCGAGATTAATCTATCTGCTCGTGATGTCATCGATAACTGTATCACGATATTAATGTCAGTAATTAATGTCAAAGTTAAAGCCATATAATTGTAATTGATTCTATATTTTTCAAACATTTACACACATATTAATGGATATTAACGATTCTCCAATTATAGGCTAATATCTACACAATCAATTTTGTATTAATGTTACACATAACTAAATTTTTAGCTGTTACATTTTAAAAATATACAATTGAAAATATTTTGATCTCATTTTATTGAAATTTCAATAGGTAAAAGTTTTGAATTAAAAAAACCAGTACAGAGAAGAAGTTACAGTCATTCAAAATACGAAACATAAATAATAATTTCAAAATAGTTATTTGTTTTAAATATTAACTCAAAATAAAAATTTTTTCAAAAGAAACTCATGCCGACGGGATTAAAGAAACTTAATTCATTTATTCCTAAAATATTAATTATTAATATAGTAATTTTTCTAAAATATATATGCAAAAAGCATGCGTTTTTTTTTTAAATTATTCGCTTATTAACTTTTAATATATGAAAATTTTACGTATTCTTTAATAAAAAGAGATATTATAAATATAAATTATTATATATAGCTAACCTCCTGAATATCCATAGGGAAATACTCTGCCATGTCTATTGAACATCCAAGGATGCATTGGATAAACCGTTCGTTGAAAATCTTGATTGAACATATGAGGATTATTTTGCCGATTTGATAATGCGGCACCTGCAGCTAATTGTTGCAATTGGGCAGCAATAATTTGTGATTGATTTATCGATTGTTGTAATTCATCTGATTGACGTGATTGTAAATTATGTCTTTCAGCATTATTTGCTATTAATGGCATTGGCCTTATTGGATTAAATGATGACATTATATGTTGCGATTCTAGTTGTATATTATTTTGTACCCTTTTAAAATATTGATCAAATGAAAATTTTTCTTGATTATTTAAATTTAAATTTAAATCTGTACGATGATTTGAAAACGGATGGATACGAAGTGCGGTGGCTATTTCCTTATCATAATCATTTTGTAAATTTGATAAGTTTTTATTATTTAATAAATTTTTCGTTAACATTATTGTTTTATTATTATATTCATTGTTAATGTTATTATTATCAATATCGTTATTATTATTAGTAATATTATTATTATTTATATTATTATTATTATTATTATTATTAATATTATTATTATTATCAATATTATTATTATTATTCTTATTATTATTATTATTATTATTATCTCTAACAATAGAATCTATACTAAAATCCACTTTTGATCTTGATTTTATCGGGGTTGTATTTAAAGGTGATAAAAGAATTGGTGGTATCATTTTAAAACAAAAAAAAACAACCGTCACAAGAGTCACAAGTTATCACAAAAACAAAAAATAATCAAGAAGAAAATTAATGAAAAGTATCAAATTTTAATTTGCCGGTATTTCGTAAATGGAAATAAAATTATGTTACGCTAATACAAACATACACTGTGATCGCTCAAATAAAACTAAACTTAAAAATTTGGTAGTAGCACCAAGATCTGCAAAAAAATATATTAAAAGAGAGCCTCGCCATGGTGTAATAATGTTATACTTCTTTTATGAGCAAAGCATTAAAAGGAAGAGGAAGAAAACATTAAAAATATATAGGCGGTTACATTAAAGCTTATTTCAAAACTGGTTGAAATGGTTAAACATAATAAGTTTTATGTACAAAAATATGTTGGCAATGGTATATGCATTGAAGAGGTAAATCGTAGAAATTGTTCTCATATAATACATAAAAGTATTTATGCATTCAGCGCGTGCGTTTATAAAACTTCTTGCTGATTATGGAGATGCTGATGGCCAACCCCATCTATTTTTTTTATATTCCATGTATCCCTTTTTTTTTTTACAGTATCTTTAGTAAATATGTATTATATTATGTTTATAAGTATGTATATATACCTAACTGCAATTATATTGTAATATAAGGCGGCACCAATTCAATTTGCTTTCATTTAAATTGTATTATTATTAATATTATTATTGTTTATTATCATTGTCTTCCACCCATTCCTCAAAATAAATTTGTTTTAAAACAAACAATAAAAACAACACAATACAGGAAAACAAACAAAGTGTTACATTTATCCAATTATTGGGATTTAATAATACGTGGGTCATGATCGGTTATAGATTTTGGTATGTACAGTGCCTTTTGTTTAAAAATTAATACTATAAATTCAAAAGGTGTGTGTGTTTTAAAAAGGTATATCAATTCTCTAATACGAGTATTTTCAATATGAAATATGCAGTTTTTTTATTAATCCAGAATTTTGATTGACAAGAGTTCAAAATCGCAAAAGTAAATTGTAATTATAAACAATATATTAAAGGGGAAATGAAATACAGTATAAATAACATAAATTATTGCTGGCTATATTGTTGTTATTGTTAAAAAATGTATCCTTTAAATTATGTGTTCGAGCAGTGTATTTTTTTAATATGCAAATGTGACAACGCTTTGAACATGTCAGTCGAAATTCTAAGACTGCTTAATGAGTACAAAAATGAACAAATTTTGAAACAATTTCGAGCAATTGTTAGTAGAGTGCATATTAATTTATATGATGTTTGTACATACTTTCTATATTAATAAATTAATTATGCATACATTTTAATTATAATACCAATGTTCACTATAAAATATGTGAAATTAATCAATTTATGTTATGCCTTATAATTGACACCATTATTTATTCATATTTTAAATTCACAACTAATTCCTACAATTTATCAATTTGCTAGAAAAATCGTAAACTGGCAATTGTTTGTGAGTTACATCAAACATTTTTTTTAATATCTAACTATTAAACGGTTTACAATGATACTGAAAGTATAACAAACTATATACATAAAAAAATTGCATTAAAATTGATTAAACAACTGAATGTATATTCGACGTCTAAGCGCACACCATATATTGAACAATAAACTTAAGCTGCAAAGCATATGTTCAACACTTGGCCTTAGAAATAGTTTGGTTCAACCCCTTGACATTTCATCGGGATTTGGCACCATTACATAAAGTTAATTTGACACAACAATTGACACAAATATTTCGAAAATATTTCAATATATTAACGGTAAACAGTTCATTTCTTCACAGCAATGGTCACCATACAGAGTAAACCTTTGAATATGAACCTTTTTGTGTGTTAGGATATTGACAAAAAAAATGAGAGTTTGATCATATTGAATACGCGGAGGAAGAGTGTAAACAAACAACACTATAAAAACAATGTTTTTTTTTCGTGTTTTCCTGGGATTAAGATTTTCGGGATTATTTTTTATTACGACTCTTCGAATTATTTAAATTATGGACGGAGGTTATTTGTGGGCACGATCAGATTTTCATGCATCATAACCGATATTCGTACATATTATTATATATATTAAGTTTTAGGTTTACTTCTTATGTGATCACAGTATGATCCATTTCTTTAATGACATTATATTTGGTAATTGTGGTAACTTTTAACGTACCCTGAATATATAGTTGTTTTTGATTTTATACTTCGACGTAACTTCGTATATATCATTTGTTTTAACAATAGTTCAATATTCAGAACCATAATAATAATAATAAATTTTTATTTAGTATATATCACTAGAATTTCGTATTTTGTATAATTGAAACGAAGGATTTTCCGCAAGTAATTTTTGTTTTTAAAGTTCTAGGATTAGGTGTTCTAGAATTAGGAAATTTAGTGATATTAGGCAATACTACAAACAAATATTTTAATCAATTATTTGTAACAGAAATTTTAACTTTTATATCAGCACTTTAATTTCATTCCATCAGGGAACTTTCCATATGAAGTGAATGATGATTGTGGTTTGATCAACATGAAAATAATGTGAGTATTAATTTTGAAAGAATTCTATGAAAATTTTTCATTAGTGTTTACTTAATTGAAATAGAATCGTCTGCTATTGACAAATCCAATGAATTATTTTTATTTTCTAACAACATTGCATATAGCTAATTTTAAAAATTTGTTTGAAAAATAAAACCATTTAATAGTTGTTCCTCGCATCTCTGTAATGAAACAGAAACTGAGAAAACACAGTAATTGAACCAGATCAAGTTTTTAGTTTTCCCATATTCTTATTGTGTATACATAAAAATGCACTTACATCTGACAAATTATTTTATGATTCACATTATGCATAAAAATAACTTTTTACCCTTTTCATTTCACAAGGGATGACTTTATATAATCGGTCTAATTTACATTTAAAATAAGAACATGATTTTTCATCTCAATTCGTATAACTATGTGAAATTATGAAAATATGAAAATACTAAAACAAGAAAATGTGAAATTATGAACATGAACGTGACATATTATTTCATTTTTATTATTTGATACAATTTTGGATAAAATTTTGTGCAAACTTTCAAATAGAATATTCTAAATAAAATGCGAGTTGTATTTCTAAAACTCATAATAATTCTTCAGACAACTATCTATATATAT
>JANSTX010000003.1:0-11861 GCA_027564355.1 Penthetria funebris
AATGTATACGACTGACTATTAATGAAACTGCACGATATTGATGAAGTAATAATTGTCTTCAGGTTTCAGCATAATTGATTTACACTTAATTTAATTAAAATAAAAATTATATAACTTCATATGCAAGATTCTATAATGTCACAGATACCGTGTGACAGCAGAGTAATCTTGAATCTGTACGCCGATTCTCAAATAATAGTGTCGAGAAATTAAGCGACTTTAGTTATGGCGAAAATACTAGATGTGTATAATATATCATATAGCTACCTCTCGATTAGCGCTCCACCACTTCCGAAATTTTAGAAATCTTTAAAAAACAATGGCTAAGTCTCGCATACAAATTATATTGAGCTCGACAATATCCTTAGTATAGGCAAGGCATTGGTTGCTTAAAAGAGCAGGACGGTGGCCATGGAAGTCGTAATCCGCTAAGGAGTCTATAACAACTTACCTGCCGAAGCAACTAGTCCTTAAAATGGATGGCGCTTAAGTCACATGCCTATACATTACCGCTAGAATAAATAGGAATTTATTTTTAAAATAAATTTTATCAAATTCTAGTGAGTAGGGGGGTACAATGATGTGCGCAGAAGTGTTTGACGTGAGCCTGCATGAAGCCGCCATTGAAACAGATCTCAGTGGTAGTAGGAAATAATCGAATGAAACCTTGGAGGACTGAAGTGGAGAAGGGTTTTGTGTGAACAGTGATTGATCACGAGTTATTCGGTCCTAAGCTCTAAGCGCAAGCTGTTTAATTTTATGTTTCAAAATATTTTTTAAAACTTTTGCTGCACATAAATTATATTAAGAGCTAAAGAGAATACGGTTCAAATTCCGTAACCTTTTTGTTTGTTTATTAAAAATGGCTCTCATAACAGGAACAACCATAGAGAAACCTTCGAGAGATACTGGAAGAGTTTTATTTTCTGTTTGAACAATTGTATCACCATGGAAGTCTTTCATACAGAGATATGGTGAATGGATTGGAAGAGCATGACATTTACTGTTGTGTCAGTATTTTCTATGGTTGGGCCACGCAAATATCTCAACAGACCGTACCGATATACGCAGCCAGTCTCCAAGGTGAAGAGTCTCTAGTCCATAGAATAATGTAGGTAAAGGAAGTCGGCAAATTAGATCCGTAACTTCGCGATACTGATTGACTCTGAAGATTGAGATAGTCGGGCTTGATTGGGAAACAATTATAACGGTTTTATGTGCTTGTTCTGAGCAAATATGGAAATTATTATTAGTAATAATTTTCTTTACGCGGATAGTAGATTTCATAGCCAAATTGTGGAACTTTCTTGCTGTGGTGGAAAAAAGTTTATTAATTTTTCTACCGAAAACGACTATCAATAAACAATTAATTCAGAACTTGCACGAACTTGGGGAATCCGACTGTCTCATTAAAACATAGCATTGTAATGGCCCAAACGGGTGTTGACACAATGTGATTTCTATCCAGTGCTCTGAGTATCAAAGTGAAAAATTTCAAGTAAGCGCCAAATGCCTCGTCATCTAATTAGGGACGCGCATGAATGGATTAACAAGATTCCTACTGTCTCTAACTACTATCTAGCGAAACCACAGCCCCAATAGAACGGGCTTGAAATAATCAGCGATGAAACAAGATCTTGTTGAGCTTGACTCTAGTCTGGCACTGTAAGGAGACATAAGAGGTGTAGAATAATTGAAAGGCATTTTCATTTTATGGTTTTGTCAACAATAAAACACCACTACTCTAATTGTTGCCTGACATACTTGATTAGGTGGACGTGTATCATTTTACTTAGCCATTTTATGGATACACACTTCGTAGGTATTATATGATATTTTGTTTGGATGCGAGTTTCTAGTTCCAAAATATCATGAGTTTTATTATACATATACCAAACAAATTTCATTAATATGTTAATTTTTTATCGATTTAATTTTGTGGCTTTATTGATGCAAAATGGTTTAATTTCCATGGCTCAGATATGATCCAAATCAAGGACACTGCCAAGTGGGGAGATTGACCTATCGATCCTTTTGGTTTAACGAGTTTTTAGCAAGAGGTGTCAGAAAAGTTACCACTGGTATAACTGATTTGTGGCAACCAAACGTTCATAGCGACGTTGCTTTTTGATCCTTCGATGTCGGCTCTTCCTATCATTGTGAATCAAAATTCACCAAGCGTTGGATTGTTCACCCATGCAAGGAAACGTGAGCTGGATTTAGACCGTCGTGAGACAGATTAGTTTGACCCTACTGATGACTATCGTTGTTCTGACAGCCTTCCTGCATAGCACGAGAGAAACCGCAGGTACGGACCAATGGCTTAAAACTTGTTCGAGCGAACAGTGGTATGATGCTACGTCCGTCGAATTATGCCTGAACGCCTCTAAGGTCGTATTCGTGCTAGATAAGAACAATAGTAAGAGGGGCACCGTTTCGCTAGGTAAATACCATATAATAGTTAATTTGTTTGTAAGTTAACAAATAGTTTTATGCCTAATTGTGATTCAATATAGTTAAGAGTACGCTGCATAAATGCTTGATTGACATACTTATTGTAAGTGGCTAATCATTTGGTTTTGGCGATGCTGGTGCCCGAAATCAATTTTAAACGGCTTTGGTAACAGGCAAGGTGTTGTAAGTGGTAGAGCAGCTGCCAAACTGGGATCCACTGAAAATCATCCTTCGCTTGCCGATTTAGTAATCGGAATTTATATTATAATTATTTATTAAAAAAACATATTATAAAATGCTTGAATTTGAACATATTAATAATAAATTTTCCACAAATTTACTTGCTTTCAAAAAAAAATAATTAATATCTCGCATAAAATTTATTTAGAACTCAAAAATATCCTTACACAACTATTACATTACTATAACAAATAATTTCCATTAGAAAATCATCAGAAATTAAATGTGAAAGTCAAGTGAGAAAATTTCGGAAATTAATTTGATCAAATTTATGCATTTTTCTCCTAAATAATTCAGCCGTGTATGAGTCCGGTCTCACCGCGATACGCTTCACTTCAGAACAGGATATCAGAAATTGGTTTGATTCATTTTTGACTTCACAACCGGAGGAGTTCTTTAGGCGCGGAATCCAAATGTTACCAGGAAGATGGGAAAGTGGTGGCTGGCGATGGAGAATACTTTGAATAATACTATTGTACATGTTTTTCTTAAATAAACGTTCAAATTTTGAAAAAAACGGCACGAAATAAGTTATACACCTATTATAATTGTATTAAGCTTAAAGTACATGTCTGCTTTCAATTTTTTTTAAATCTTTAAGCTTTCAAAAATAATAATGGCATTCTATTGTTATCTCTTTTATTCACACTGATTCATATGGAAAGGGGTAAGTTGATAAGTTTATTCTCAACTTCTTTCAATTTCTTTCAACGCTTGAATTTGATCATATTAATAATGAATTTTCCACAAATTTACTTGTTTTCAAAATAATTTTTTAAAGACTAAGGCTTGCATACAATTTATTTATAGTTCGAAAATATCGTTTGACTACAGGACACTAATCCAGAGTTGATAATATCAATAATTAAATGTGAAAGCGAATTCATTCAAGGCTTTAAAGACGAGGGGCTAAGCCTCGCAAATGTCTCCGTATGTCCTTTCACATGTTGCTATGCAATTATATAATTATTTTTTTGCAAATGTTGACGCAAGTCATAAAATGCTATATATGGATAAAATTATTTACAACCCTTATTTGCATATTATTAATACAGAAAACTAAAGTAAATGAAGGGAAAATCTGAAATTATAATATCGGTAAAATAAAAGTCTTGACCTTTTTAGACCTTTTTAGGAACAAAGTTTCAAGGGTCTATTGTATTTGATTCCGTTCATGTAACGCCAAGGAATAAACATCTCAGAAGAAAAAAAAATTACACAGAAGTGCTTATAATTGAAAAAAAAGTTGATTTGATCATGTACGTCCGTACGTCCGTCCGTCTGTGCGCGCGATAACTTGAGAATGCTTCGAAATATCGCTATGATGATTTTGCACCTGTATCTGATTTATAACTGATATTATAATTGAAAGAATGTGTGGGAGTATAAGCTTAATCGGATTACTCCTTGAGTTAGTTATAGTAAGTTATAAGGGTAGAAAATAAAAGAATTTTTTTTTTAAAAAACGATGATCTTTTCGTCCGCTCCCTAATCCCTACTTCGTAACCTCCAATTACCGACTGTCCGTTCACCATGATGATCACGATTATATTTCCATCTCCTGAATTTGGATTCATCTTTTTCCACAGTAATACCAACAGCATCCAATTTTTATTTTATTGAAATTATTCTATCCCAGCATGCAAATGAACTTTTTTCTAGGATTTTATTTATTTGCTACCCTTAATAAATTTTTAAAATATAATTTTGACAGAGCAGTATAGAGAGGGGTTCTTCACGTATATTCTGCATATTTGCAAGATATGCATATATGAGTTTTATCTATTGAGTAATATGGAAAAAGTTCAAGAAATTCTTTGCAAATATTCTGCATATTTTTTTTCTTTCTAAATTCAAATTTTGGCATTATCAACATTTTGCCCCTCTGAGGGGTGAACAGGGCATTTGCACAAGAAATGGTAATTGGGTTCTACATTTCCACCAATCTTATTAAATCTTATTAATACGATACTAGCACTATCTTCGTAGTCTCGATCACACGTCATTACTGACATAAATCGTGATCCGGTAACACCACGTGAAGTTACAAATTGGTTAGAAAATTTTATCCAAATGAAAATAATTTTTGTCCAACATTCCAGGATTTATTTGCAAATTGTATTGTATTGTGTTAACACCACATGACCACATTAATTTGGTTTTTTAAAATTTATTAATTTCCTTAAAATTCCAATTGTGCAGATGTTTGCTATTTCAAGATTTCATTTTCGATGTGTTCTCTTTTAATAATCAATGCGGCATCTTGATTTGTGGCAAAATATATTAATTATCAATGATTTAAATTAATTATATGTGCTATTCTTATATTCTAGTTTTATATCCCATAACCACATATGTCAGTCAGGATCTTTAAATTTATATTAGTTACAATAATAATTGAGTGCCAGTTTGAACTCAAAAAGTATATTTATTGAAAATTCTCATTATTATTTTATCGTTGAGATAATCGTGGCCATTTAATATTCTTGAATAGACACTTTTATTGTCATTTATCTGCAAATAGAACTATAGCAAGACAGTCTTGAAACAGGTAAAATATAATAATATACTCCTCGTATACAATGCTAAAAGCTATACTAGTAAATAGACAGATATAGACGAGCAGAATATAAGTAAAATATCGCGATTTCCCTCATTCCCTATTTTCTTCTTCCTGTTGAATATTTTATCCAATATTCGAGTACATAAAGGAAATCTTAAAAAAAAATCCTTTTCTTATTCATCGTTTATTTTTTTCTTATTTTTTTTTTTCAGATATTATCACAACGGCTGTATTATTGTTGATGTCTATAAACATTTCAAAATAATATACAGATAATGCCAAGTAATCTTGAATCAGGATGACGAAAACAATTGATAAATTTGATGGTATTGGAATAATAAAGGATACATTATTGTCAACTGAAATAAATGTAGTTGCATTTTTGACAATTTTATTTTGTTTAGTTTTATCAAATATTTATGGTAAGTGATTTATGATATGAGCAAAAAAATGGCCAATAATAATTTATAATTTACACTTTAATGCACACCATATAAATAATTAATAAAATAATTAAGTTTTATAGTCCCTTTTAAATAACATCAAAATATATCATTTTATATGTAGCCGCATCAGCATTTGAACCAGATTTTGTATTTCCACTCGAAAATGTAACAATTGCACAAGGACGTGATGCAACATTTACATGTGTTGTTAATAATTTAGGTGGTTATAGGGTGAGTGGGGATTCGGCTCCGGCTAGGGTATGTATTTTTTTGTAAAAAAGTGTGTTAATATGGTGATGCTGATATTGCTGATGCACAACAAAATCACAAGTATGAGCACCAAAAAAGTATATTTTTAAATTTTACGGCACAATACCCATAATGTTCAGCACATCCTTTATTTCAATTTTGTTACAAAAAAAATCAGCACACCATACATTTATATGAGAGCACTTTAAAAACAGCACCTGAAAGCACAAAAATTCATGCACCTAAGGGCACAATTTATTTTACTTGTTTTTTTTTTTCTTTTGTTAAATTATATTATGTAGTGTTTAAAATATAGTATTTTTTAAAAAAAAAAATTAAAAATGTCATTTCAATAAAATTGCTTATAGTTAAAGAATCGCTAAGCTAGTATTGTATTTAACAAAATAAATAGCACTGATACAATTGTCGGCTAGAAGAATAAAGTTATACAACAAAACCCTAATTATATAATTAATGCAATGTACTTCAGCTTAGTTTTATCCTTCTGTAGTCGTCTGTAACTTTAACAATCCATTGGGCTATATATCACAATTTGGTTTCGGATGCAATCATTGAAACTGCATTGAATAAACCAAATTTACGAACCCATCTGACTTTACGCTTATTTTTATGAACATACATTCCAGATAAATTTGACAAACTATACCAAATCAAATTTTCTTTCATGATTCATGTGACATAATCCCAAGCTGAATTTAAATTGCATCTTTTAAGTATCTGTATAACGCATACGATAGAGTGAAAAAAAGAGGAGCTTCAGCTCCAAATATAGACCATAATTACAGATACATTTAGGAGACTATTGGATTTGTTTCTATAAACATAAGGTATTAGCAAATACGTATACTAATTTCTTATTTATTGTTCGGTTTACTATTTTCATTCTTGTGCTATTTCTGCAGACAGGACCACCAAGATATGAATACCTGAACGACTTGAATCATTTATTTTTGGTAATTTTCAAAACTGACTCAATCTTTAAAGTCACAACTTCAAGTTTTCGCCAATAGGTTTAAATCTCATCTAGTTTGCTTGTAAATCCATTTGATTCAATTGTGTGGCTGGCTATCTGAGAATATGGTTGTTCTTTTATTGAAAACATCCATCTCAGTATCACATATATTTCTACTTGAAATGTTGTTGAATATTTGCCCAGTGCCACAGTAATTTATTTTTTTGGGCTAATATAAGCAATAGTTTCTCTTGGAACCATCTGTATTTTAGATGATGTTTCTCTGTAATTCTATTATTTTCACAGTTGTGGATTCACAGGTATATAGCCTGATTTTTTGCTTATGATGCAATAATAAACTAGTATGAGCGATTTTAAATTGTTTTTAAAATTTCCAACTGGCGTAGCCTATTGACAATATTTTTGAATTGATTAGAAACTGATTTTCTATAGAATTTATTGGTTATTATCATCATATTTCTGTTTGGTAAATATCTCATCCTGATAAATTTCTCAAAACGTCCGTCAGTTGCAAATAAAAGTATGTTTACTATTCATGGTAACTGATTTATAGTATTATGTTCAGAAACAGAAAGTTTATGGCGTCAACAGAAAGGTTATTGTATATATAGTATTCACCAAAAAAATGTATAAATTAGTCAGTAAATTCATTATCGTCATAGAATGTATTTAAATAGTTAATGAATAGTTGAAAAATTATTGAAGTGCCATTTAATCTAAAAACAAAAACTTTGAATTTACATATAATTATTAGTTTAGAAATCAGAACTTTTTAAGAAACATTTCACAAAAACATATTGCAATTAATGTTGAAATCACAAAATGTGCAATTCACCACAAATTTTACTGTTTAATAACTGCACTGCATTCGAACAAAATTGCACAACTGTACAATTTTACAAATACCGCATCTATGCACAGTGTTTGTGGTATTCAATTGAGTTTTGACAATTTGTTAAAGAAAAATATGAAATTAGATATTGCTGTCCGAAATAAAAATGCACAAAGTGAAATGCATTTAAAATATCAATTATATTTAAATATTATACATAATTAGTGTCTTTAACTGATATAGACTATGTAACTGATATGTTATGATTTCTTAAAAAGTTCGGATCATGTTTAGTGTTTAGTTATTGATCATTTCATCAGTTTGACAGTCTGAAACTTTTGACAATAATTTTTTTTTTTTTGCAAAATGAACAATAACCTGAGGATATTGACACTTAATAATCTAATAATGTCACCTAAACGATGTGTTTATTTATTTTTATTAGATCGGATAATTTGTATTGATCTAAAAATGGCAGATTAATAAAATGATATATAAACCATTTTTTATAGTACATATTTAAGTATTTTATAAAACAAAATACGGTTACAACGAAATTAGAATAGAGATCTGAATTTTTTAAGGAAAATTTTGACAGACAACAAATGAAGCAGTTATTGTTTCAAAAACTATTTACGAGTTTATGTAGGAAATTGAACTGATAAATACTTTAAAAAATTTATTATTTTCAAGTTTTTCACAGTTTTACTCAAATAATACATCGTTAGTTGCATTTTGCTACAAAAAAAAGATTAAAATTTTTCATCTAAACAGCTCACATTAAAAAAACTACATATACAATTGCAGTTTGAGTTTTACAATTTAATCTCTTATCCAGGATGACTGCACCGGATATTTAACCTCCTCGAAAAATATTATTTCAATGTCATTGAGTTTGGGTTTCTTAAGACAGTGTAACTTCCTTTTTAAAGTAAAGGGAGTTAGTGCGATTTTCTCAGGGTTGATTTTAAGACCGCCGATATCACACCAATTATTTGCAATACTCAGTGTCTTTTACAGTAGACTCGATACGAATTCAAGACATTTATTAAATAATTATTACTAAGCCGTCTGCATAAACCTGCATTTCGAAACCCTCGTTATTTAGCTTCGTAAGCAAGTCATCGACAACCATACATCATAGAAGCACTAATAATACTGCAACCTGTGGACAACCCCTAATAGCGCTGATTTTAATTTCAGCAGCTCTAATATATCTTTGAAATGAAAAATTGTAACAAAGAATATGGAAGGGGTATTAAATATCTAAAGATAAATATCGGGATAATATATTACTCTCAAAAGATATGAACCTAGTCATTCACCCCAGCCATTTTTTTTAATCCCCTATTCAGCATTATTGCACTCGTACATAAATATATAACATCTATTTATGCTATACATTTATGTTAAAAATTTATGCTAAACATTTAGATGATAAATTGTTATAATTCACAAATGATAATAATTTTCGATAAATTGCCATCATTATAAACATTTATATTAAGTAATTTATTAACAGTAGAACTAATAATAATATCATTTAATTTGTAATAATTTATTAAATTGCATGTTTAAAATATAGAATTGCACCAATTGCACTAATTTTAAATTTTAATTTCATTCTATTAGTTTATATTTTTTTTTTTTTTTTGAATTGAGGGTGTTTTTTATAAACGGTTATCATTGACGGTCACTTGTAATAGTCAGGGTCATTAAAGACCAATTTAACGACTATTCAAAGGAAGGATTACTGATCTGTCAAACACTTAACAGTATATTAATTGTTCTTAGATCACAGGTAAATCTAAAGCATATAACAATCATAGCGGCTCAAATAGTTATTCCTTTCTCGAAGTTCAGAGTTTGTAGAACCTGGTAATTCTTCTGAAAAGAATATACAGCTTATACATTTAATTGTGCCAATTTAAAAAAATCGCTTTAAATGATTTCGTCAAGCTCAAGATTAATGGCATCTTTCAAAGACATATCGTTTTTTAAGCTAATGTTTATAGCATACAATATTTTAGAGTTTAAGCTAATTTAGAAATCACTAATGTCATTTTAAAGTTTTCGTTAGATAATAAATCTCTGCGCTTAGAACAACTTATGAGCGAAACTTCAATCGATTTTGAACCTAAAATATTTACGTGAATGTCGTGATAACCTGATATGATTATAATTGGCACCAAAATATTATTTATTAACTCTTTTGTTTCTATTCTAATTATTTATTATTTATTTTTTGCAATTATTTTATTAGTTTGGCTTTTGACTACTTTATTTTCGAATATGTTTTTTAACTATATATTATTCATTATTATGTATAAAGGTTGCATGGATAAAAGCTGATGCCAAAGCAATTCTTGCAATTCATGAACACGTAATTACAAATAATGATCGTTTGTCTGTCACACACAATGATTATAATACCTGGACATTAGTTATAAGAAATGTTAAAATGGAAGATAGGGGACAATATATGTGCCAAGTAAATACGGATCCAATGAAAATGCAGGTGAGTAAATCATCTTTGCAATTGTTGTTCCACTATCGATAAGTCCTGCTTAGTATGAAATATTCAAAGAAATATAAAATGTTTTTAATTTCTTTTGACAACTTTTAGAATATTTGTGTTATATTATCTGAAAATGTTTGTCAAGTCTGTTAGATATTAAAAAAACTATTGAAACTGGAGTGATTAATTGGAGGATGGAACAATGTCAATAAATGTTTCTATAATAGTCACACGATTAAAATTCTAATTTTATTAACTTTACTGACTTTGTATATTGACGTAGTTAATCAGTAGTTTATCGATCTGTTTAAAAAAAAAATCAAATCTTTATAGTGCTTTATGTGCGACGCTTAGTCCTAAGTGGTCTGGACAGTCACAGTTATTATATTTTTTTTTAATTAGAAGATTTTGACTTTCATCACGTATAACTTTGCAATTTTCCGTCGTTATCATTCTTTGTCTTGTTTACAATAAATGTTGTGATGTATATGCAACTTGACTTTTGTTTATTGATTTTGTTCTCCCCAGAATCCATGAGGTATACTATAGATTATAAATGTCAGATTAAATATCTATTCTATCTACTTGACGTATCTTTACTTTTAAAATTAGATATTGATATTTCCAAAGATGAACATATTGGAATACATTGTTTTTTCCATTGAGGTTGAAAGTAATCTCTTTATGCTGATATTGTTTCTAACCGGAATTATTTTTGCGACTACATTTAAACATTAATTTTGTAATCGATTAGGATAGCGATTCCTTTTTTTTGCATAACCTTAAGTAAATCTCAATTTACTAGATTACAGAAACATATTATATTTACAAATTCAAAATTTAAATAGATATAAAAACTTTATTTTTCTTTCCCACTAATCAAAAAACAAAAAAAATAATCAAAGACTGCTTTTTTGGAAGTAGTAATTCCACCTGATATCATTTATGAAGAAACGTCTGGTGATATGATGGTTCCCGAAGGCAGTTCAGCAAAACTTGTATGTAAAGCACGTGGTTATCCAAAACCTAAAATTACCTGGCGGCGAGAAGATGGCCGTGATATTATTGCTAGAAATGGTCCGCATGGAAAGACAAAAGGTAAGCTATATTTTAAAAGACCATAAAAATGTATGCTTGTTATCCATAATTTTAACTATTAACATACATTATTTCGGTTATATTAGCTTTAGCTGTAGAAGGAGAAATGTTATGGTTAACCAAAGTTACCCGATCTGAGATGGGCGCTTATCTTTGTATTGCTTCCAATGGAGTTCCGCCATCAGTTAGTAAAAGACTGAAATTACAAGTTCACTGTAAGTAATTAAAAATAAACATTTATTTTATTTAACTGTGTTGTTTCGGTGTGTGTTATGTGAAAAGTTTGAAAACATACACAAATATATATCTAAAAAATTATTAATTAAAATGACCATTTGAAAAATAATTTGAATTATAATTACAATAATAAAAATTTCAACAGAAATTAAAACTTTGATAATAAAACAATGTTCTGCAGTGTGGAACTTATCAACCTATAAAAATTTTTTACAAATCAACACACCTAG
>JANSTX010000006.1:2348-14038 GCA_027564355.1 Penthetria funebris
GTGTGTGTGTGTGTGTGTGTGTGTGTGTGTGTGTGTGTGTGTGTGTGTATGTGTGTGTGTGTGTGTGTGTGTGTGTAGATAAAAAATTGTATTTTCCATAGTTATCTCCGCTATATATTTGTACATTGTTTTTCTACTGTTCATTAACATCTCATAAGCACATTTTTATAAATTATTATGTGTGTTTTAAAATTTTTTATATCACATTACATATTTTATTCTAATTAACATATTACAATTTTACACACACAAATGGTCTCAATAAACTGTAATAAATTGATAAATGCACGAATGTATCATACTATTAGGTAATTGGCAGCATGCATTATTTTAATCAATTTAATATACTTAATACGTAGATGAATTACATAAACTGTACTACTTTCGAACAGTTATTTGGTAATAAATAATGAAAAAATGTAATTCATTTATCTATGTACAAATGCTATGAAATTTACTCATAATTGATTACTGTCAATTACTTAATAATATAAATCATGCATTGTATAATCAATGTATTGCACATTCAGTATTGTTATGCGTCTTTCCTTATTATCATCAAATCACCGCTACAATTTTTTATCAATACAATTACCAACTACAATAACAATCAGAAACATTTATGTTTCTATTTTCAATTAATCGTTAATTAAATGTTACATATTTTTAATTAAAAAAAAAGAAGAGCAACTATTTTTTAAATTGTTTCAAAAAAAAAAAAAAAAATTGGTAACAAAAGTTGTATAAATTATAGAAAAAAATAAATAAAAAGAATAAAAAAAAATACAAATTCCCGTTATACAATTCTTATTTCTCTACTATTTTATAACTGGTGATTAATTTTATGTGGAATGATCTCCATACTTTTAGTGCCCAAACTAAATAAATATTATACGAGTAATTAATACTTTTCAATATTTAATTATAATGTAATTTTAAAATAATGAGCTACAATTATTTTAATAATTTTTTAAAATATATCATTAAATTTAACAAGAGATAAATAAAATTGCTAATTTACTTCTACTAGTTACTGGTGACTACAATGAATGTTTGTGCCAGCATCTAAACCACCTTCTTCTTCAAGTTTCGATAAAAATTTAATAACACGATACTGTTGTTCAGTTTGTCGTGCCATATCAATTAAACCAAGTAATTTTTTAATACCAACAAATATTCTAGAAATATAAACAAATAAAATAAAATAAGTAAATGTTAAACAATATAATACTAATCACATACTTATGGCCATGCATTTTCTTTGCTAATGTATTTAATTCTTGTTTCGAAAATAGATCATATTCTTCTAATACTGCCAATACATGTTCTGGTTGTGATAAATTTGGAACATGTAAAACTGATGTAAATGCCGATAACATTTCCATATCTTCCAATACTTGACTGAAAAAATTCAAAGCAAAAACATATTTCATTTTGTTATAAATTTCAAATGTAAAATAAAAATATAAAAGGTGTGCAAGCACTGAACTATCGCAAGACACGTACGCCATCTTTAAGCAAATAATAGTATTTATAATTATTATCATGTGCTAAAATTCATTCTATGTGGCAGCACAGGGCAGCAAAGTACAACCAAACATTAACGATTTCTAGTCAATACCTTCACTTCACTCAACAATCTCATTACTGGTACCAGCCTCATTAGTGACAGTTCTGATAATCGGATCCATCGTCTCAAGATCCGACAATTATATTTGGACAAAATATTCTTAATATTGCCTCCAGATCTACCAGTCTCCACAATTGGCCAGAAAATATTTAGTATGCATATGTCACCTTCCAAAGTTTCGCAACTATACAATAAAACCGATAAATAATTGGTTTTAAACGATGATGACCGTCAAACTCCATTCAGCATACCAAACATTTGCCAAGCTTTTTAAATCTGGAACTTTACATCTGTTTCAGCAATTGTCAAAAAACTTTTTAAACATTGGAAATCTTCTGCTTCATCTAATTCTTCCAATCTTCATTAGTTTCGTCTTTGAAACATTGATCTTTTCGACCGGTTTATGAACTGTATTTCACAAGTTGTTCTCAGCCTCATATATGCGACAGCAAACAAATGGCGTCAACGAAATCAACGATATTCCATAACTTTCTTGAATAGTCCACATCATATCACGCTGAATACTATTGAATTCCTGTTTGAAGTCGACAAATAACATACAATAATAATACAATATTTCAGATGATGTGTTATCGGTGTCATCTGCCTTACTCCTCTTTAGGTGTTTTAATGTAGATTTTATTTCACCACGACTTGGAGCAAAATCTCGGTCTTGGTTTTGTCATCCGGACTTTGCATGAGTAAAATGAACTTCCGAGGCTATTAAATAGCTCACGAAATTACTCAGTTCATCTTTCCATTTGCTGCATTTCATATTAGATCAACAAACCGTGTCTAGATTAAATTGGACGTTCAGTTCTAAACTGTCTGGTTAGTTTGCATGCCAGATGGTAAGTTTTCGTCATGTTGTTTGATCTATTTAATTTCTGGTACAACCGTACTGTGAAATTCAAGTTTCTTTATGTATTCTTTTGTGTGCAAATATAGTACCAGCAATCACAAGGTTATAATTACTGCACATTTCCGCAAGAAGTTCTCCATTATTGTTCATATTACCCGTGTCCACCCATAACAGACTTTCAGCCCATGTTTTAATCTCAACAAGGCAGTGTGAAAATTGACTATAAAAAGTCTCCTTAACATTAGACGAAACCTGCTGTAGGTAGGTGCGTAAATCTGAACTATTGTTACAAATTTAACATTACTCCAGAGTTTTGCTGTGATTATTCGATCTGATATTGGATTCCAGTCGACAAGACTACGGTTTGCAGAGACACTACTGTGATCCATGTGACTCGGTTTTCCGGAAAACAAAAGGGTCTCACCAAAAGGAAGCTCGCTTAACCCAAGAATATCGAGATTGTACCTCTTCAATTCTTGAGCCACCTGCTCCAGTTTCATCGATTCAAGCATTGTTCTAACGTTCCTAATCGTATCCGTTTACGTAAGCCAAAGATCGTCATCGTATCCCCATTCGATCTAAGCATTTGTTGATGTTTCTCGTGCAATTAAGTATTTCAGCGGCGCGAGATGCAAACCAACAGCTGCCTAGGTTGGAGTTGATGTTATTCCCCAATTGGGCACCCTTTCGTCCCTGTAATTTTAGCCATGTTTGTTTACATGTTAGGACCAAACTACGAAATTCTTCTAATGATAATATATTCCGAATTTGTATAAACAAAATACTTACCGTCTACTACTTGTACATAAAATTAATAATTTTCTTCCCTTTGGCGGCACCTTCTTCAATAATACAAGTAATGCTTGTAATGTTAAGTTGGAATACCGTGGACCAATTGGACCATAATCTAATAAACGTTCAACATTATCAACAACAATGCAACTTAATGTTGAACGATAAGCATCATCAAATATTTTTCTAATTTGTAAACATTTTGCCGACTCCGTAAATCCAACCATATCGTCTGGTGAACAAATTTTAACAAATGGAAAATCGGACATTAATGCTAATTTTGCAGCTAATGCGGTTTTACCAGAATTTGGTGGACCTTCTAAAAGTATTGATACTAACCCTATAATAAACAAATACAAAATAAACAATAAATAATAAAGTTAAGTTTTTTAATGAAATACCAGAACTTTCAGCTGCTCGTGCTTGTTGTGTATACAATGTACCATCTTCTAATAGATTTGAAACTGGTGTACCCCAATTAATAATACCACGTGATAAATATGTTTCTAATGCTTCGGCAGCCGTACCAAATGCCGGTTTAATATCATTGTCTAATGCATGCAAAAAATCTTGACGATTCACCAATAATTTTTCCATTGCCTCAGGATCAACTTCGACTTTTGAGGCTGCCTTAATTAAACGATTCATAGCCGTTGATTGTGCTGCCCTAACTAAGCCCTCAATTTCGGCGCCACTAAAATTTTTCGTCAATGTTGCCAATTCTTTATTATCAACATCTGGATTTATTTTCTTAAACTCACGCATACGTTTTGTATGAATATTTAATATTTGTAAACGTCCTTCTTCATTTGGTAAACCAATTTCCATTTGAACTTCTAAACGACCGGGACGCATTAATGCTTCATCAATCATATCACGTCGATTTGTCATACCAATAACTAAAATATTATTCAATTGTTCAACACCATCAATTTTTGCCAGTAATTGATTCACAACTGTATCATGTACACCACTATTACCGGCAACCGAACCTCTAGCCTTACATATTGCATCAATTTCATCAAAAATTATGATATGTAAACCACTATTTGGACCTAAGCGTTTTTCTTCTTCTTCAGCCTCGGCAAATAATCGCCGCACATTTGCCTCCGATTCACCAACATACTTATCCAATATTTGTGGCCCATTAACAATTTTCGGTTCCCGAGCATTTAACATTTTACCAATTTGACGGGCCATTAATGTTTTACCTGTACCAGGTGGTCCAAATAATAAAATACCTTTAACATGCTTACAACCTAATTGTTCAACAAGTTCTGGTGGAAATACACGTGATGCAAATGCACGCCGAAAAATTGCATTAAATTCTTTATCAAGACCACCGATACCCATTTTACCAAAATCCCAGTCAGGATTGATAATTGATTGACGAACAATTTTACTGGTGAAATAAAAAACAAAAAAAAAAAGATAATAGAAAAATATAGTAAAACAAACAAAATAAATACCCTTTTGCTTTTCCAACTAAATTAATCGATGAACTCTCTGCCTTCTCAAATTGTACCGATGAATTACCTAACAGGCGACCAAATCTAGTTTTCTTTGGTTCAACTTGTTTCTCTTGTATTGCAGCGGCTGGATCAACTGCATCAAGTGTTTTCACAACTAAACCTAATAGTTTTTTATCTTGAAAACTGAATACAAGTGGTTGACCAACGGTTAATGCTAAACCAGAAAATTGCATTAGAAAATCTTTGGCCATTAAATCTGTGTCGTATGGATCCAGTGTTGTTCTATTATTAGTAAAGTAAACAGTTAAAAAATATATTTTATTCATCACAGAACAAATATCTAAAAAGGATATTTTACGTTTTTTTCTGCAAAAAATCCACTTCCAATGAAATATTACATAAGCATTCACTGCTACTTGATGGATTAAACCGATATGGTTTAATATCGATATCTTGATTGATTGATAACGTAGCCCATTTTCGTTGTAATAAAGAAAACCCAATGTTATAGCTGGCAACATCTGGTGATCGATGTATGGCAAATACAAAATGTTGTCCAGGTCCAGTAGATACTTCTATGTATCTAAACAACGAAATCAAAAAAAAATATATTACTACTAAATAAACGATTAAACAATAAACAAGGCAATGAAGTTAAAAGGCATCAAGGCCGTGATTGGAGGGGTCTCTAGGAGAATATGACTGGCTAAAAATCTAGAACCAATGAAAATCACTGCAATATGGGGACTTTGACGCCATTACCAAAGCAATACAGCCTAGGCTATTATTGTTGCCAATTCGATGATAGCTGAACATAAAATTGGTGAAAGAATTGGTTGGTGACATATAGAAATATGTTCGGCTTCGAGTATGAGCTTCCGTTACTTGAGTGGAGAAACAGCTATCGAGATGTTACTGCAAAGTTCACTATCAAACTAACAAGGACGCATCACTGCCTTAGTGAAGTCATTTGGAGAAACAAGTTCATACTACTGGAATCTAGAATGCAAAGTACAAATTTATAAAACATGCGTAACATATGCAGTGGAAACTTAAGAGGACAACAGAAATGAAGATCTGGAGGCAATGCACAAAATAGTCCAGCAAAGAAAGGGAAATTGGATCGGTCGTACACTGAGACGACCGGTCGGTGATATTGCAAAATATGCACTTGACTGAAATCGGCAGGGTATTAGAAGACTATACATGCTTTTTGTCGAAATATATCCATGTTTAATTACAATTGAAAGGAGTTTTGGCCCATTTATTAATGATAAATAAATAAATATGTATCCGTATTACCACTGAATACTACTTTGCTCACACACTACCCTTGACCTATTAATGTGCTGCGAATAAAATATTATTTTCTGCCTATCATTTGGAATTGTAGGATAAGCATATGATAATAACTGACAGCACATTCTGAGTGTCATATTCGAGAGTATATAAAAATGTCCATCGTCTGATATGAGCACAAATGCACTATAAAAAAACAATCAATATGTACCTATGTCATATATTTGTACTTACTTTACATCATCTGGGAAATCAGAAACGTTAACAATTGCCCTATTTGTTAATGACAACTCATCGGTTGGACATTTTGATGCCTTCATTCGCTAAAAACATAAACAAATAAAAAACATCATTTTATTATTCGTAATTTTTATTAAAAATATAACAAATTATTATGAATATGCCAACACCACACACACACACAATTTTTGGTGTACGATCTAGACTAGAATGATGGTACGTATTTGTAAGTAAAGATATTTTACTAACGAATTAAGAAGTTATAGATTGAATCACTTCTGTGTCAGATTCGAACGACAATAATTGATTCTACATTTTATATTCGGAAAAATTTAATTTATAGTTGATTTAGAGAACATTTAATGTTACTTGTATATTAAAAATATGACCTTAACTTCGTTGTGCCACCCATGTGGTGAAAAGATCGAAATTATGATAAAGAAATGAATCAATTAACATTACTTTATATGGAGTATAGCATACAATCCATTATTGAGACTTTTACTTTAGCAAATGTTAATATGGTAACAATTTTTTGGACTTTATATAATTTAATAATAAAATAGTTTTATTTTCTTATATGTAATGGGCAACGACGACATAGCTTCTTGCCATTTCTTTATATGCGTATGCAACAATGTGTTTGAAAATAAATATAATTTAAATTTTTCTACGGGAAAAACATATCGATCTTACAATAAATGTTTTGTTCGATACAACAAATTCAGCAGACCGGTGCTGTGTAGATTAACTAAGATGAGATGTTTACTTATTAGCTTTGTTGTAATGAATTAAAAATTTTCGAATTTGTTTAACTAAATCAATATTACGTAATCCGTTTTTCAGTAATTTTATTGAGTAACATATATTTTTAAATCAATATTGCGAATATTTTCTGTGGTATCACCGAATAAACGAAAACTATAACATAATACAGCACCTTTCCTTGAATCAAATTTTGAATCAGATGATGGTTATTGTTTTCAATTTTACGTTTAAGTAATTACAAATTTTAGTTATGCAAACGTTTGTACACCACACGAATTAATTTATTTAAATTCAATATTTACAAAATTGTACATTATTTTTGTTTATAATTTAAATAAAACATAATTACAATTTGTTATAGAAAATTGGATTTGGTTGAAAAAACTACCCAGACAATAAGAAACTACTAATTTCTAATTAGAAAAAATTAGCTGCAATGGAATTTCTTTAAATACAGAAGTTATTCATGTGTACATTATTGTACTATAATATCAAATAATATTAATTTTTTACTTACCGCACTCATTTTATGGAAATATTATGAATGTATTCCGACAGAAATCTGTTTGTTACAACTGCAATGCAGCTATGAGGCAAATTAATTAAACAAAAAAAATCAATAATGAACAGGAGCTGGATTTTTGTCGTTGTTGTTAAAACATGGAAATGGAAACCCACCCACATAAAATGACAATAATGGCATAGTGTTGTGAGTTTATTTTAAATTTTGTAAAAAAAAAGAAAAAAAAAAAATTATTTATATTAATAATTAGTGAATATTGAATTTCAAAATTATATAAAATATTTTAATATAAATACACACTTAAGCGAGTTACTTTGTTCATTTATATTTAAACGATAATACACCTTACATAAAGTTTATTCTTAGAAATTGATCCTTTTTAATATGTTAAATTAAATAGTAATTTAAATTAAATTAAAGTAATAACTTCAATCGAAATATTTAATAGTTTTAAAAACAATAAATGGAAATTATGTTTTTATATGCAATACGTAAATGAAAATATATGAAAATATATGAAATTGACACTGCACAATCTGTCAGATAGTTTTTAGTATTAACAGATGAAATTTGTATTAGGTGTTTTCGTTTACAGCAGTACACAAAGTACAAAACTCGGTGTAAATAAATTGTTCAAATGCTATATACCGCGATACAAATTCAAATTTATATAAAATTATAATTTTTTTCATCAAATATGATCAAAAACATGGTACCATATTCACCTCTGCTGAGCAAAACATTCAATGCTCATATTCTGCAGTTCAGTGAAGAGTATCAAGTATATTTGCAAGTATGTCAATAAAGGAAGTGAAATGGCTGTATTTAGAATTGAAAATACCAATGTTACTGCTCCTCCATTGAATAACAATGATGAAATAACGTACTACCAAATTGACCGATATATCAGCTCCAATGAAGCTGTCTGGCGTATCTGCGGTGTCCCAATTCATGAACGGTATCCGGCAGTTATACATTTAGCTGTTCATCTTGAAAACGGTCAGCGCGTATTTTTTACGTACGAGACAGCATTTAATCGTGCTATAAATCCACCAAAAACTACTCTCACGGAATTTTTTGTATTGTATAAACGTGCTGATGCTTTTGGAGCCTTCGCACAAACGCTACTCTATTCAGAAGTACCACGCTATTTTACATGGGCTGAATCGAAAAAATGGATGCCCCGCAAGAAAGGCATACCAATTGATGCATGCCCCGGTTTATTCAAGTCAAACAATTTGGGTCGTGTATATACAGTCAATCCAAGACAGACTGAGTGCTTTTATTTGCGACTGTTGTTGGTTAATGCCACCGGCCCATTGTCATTTCAAGAAATACGTAAAGTAAATGGACAACAGTATCCAACGTATAAAGATGCATGCCTTGCACTAAGCTTGCTAGAAGACGACAACCATTTGGACAGTATGCTTGCTGAAGCAGCATTAAACTGTACAGGAACACAAATTCGTCTACTATTCGCTATAGTGTTGACTACATGTTTCCCGCCCCGAGCACAAACGTTGTGGGATAATCACAAAGATTCAATGACTGATGACATATTGCATCGATATCGTACAAGGTGCAACGATCTAACGATATCATTCAGCGACGCAATTTATAATGAAGCATTGATTGCTATCGAAGATCTTTGCATTGTCATTGCGAATTTACCAATCAATCATTTCGGCATGAGTTCACCAAATCGAAGTGCATCTGATTTAATCAACACTGAAATAAATCGTGAACCACAATACTGTAGAAATGGCAGCGATTGTTACTCGCAATGTCCCACTACTGACTGATGAACAAAAAACCATTTACGACCGCATTATGCTGGCAGTTTCGGCAGGACAAGGGGGATTCTTTTTTTTGGGTGCAACAGGTGGAACTGGCAAAACATTTCTGATTTCGCTACTTCTTGCCTAGATACGATCAAAAAATGGCATCGCATTGGCGGTTGCATCATCTGGCATTGCAGCAACTTTATTAGTTGGAGGCAGAACAGCTCATTCAGCATTTAAGCTGCCACTTAATATTCAAAATAACCCACATGCAGTGTGCAACATAAAAAAACAATCATCCATAGCCACAGTGCTGAAACAGTGTAACGTTATCATCTGGGATGAATGCACTATGGCACACAAACATTTGCTTGAGGCATTGAACAGGACATTGAAATATATAAAAAACAACGACAAACTATTTGGCGGCACTCTGTTACTCCTTTCAGGTGATTTCAGACACACACTTCCCGTCATTCCACGTTCAACGTACGCTGATGAGATCAACGCTTGATTAAAATCATCGTCACTGTGGCGTAATGTTGAAAAATTAAAACTGAAAGTAAACATGCGCGTTCAAATGCTTCAAGATCCATTCGCTGAAACATTTTCAAAACAACTGTTAGATATTGGCGATGGAAAAGTTGCTGTATATGAAAATACTGGATGCATAAAATTGGCGACAGATTTCTGCACAATCATCAACTCGCAAAATACTCTCATCGACCACATATTTCCCGATCTATACACACAATAGAAAAATCTTGACTGGCTGGCAGAGAGAGTAATTTTGGCAGCAAAAAATTTGGACGTCAATGACTTAAATTCCAAGATACAACAGGTATTGCCAGGGGAATTGATGTCATACAAATCTGTCGATACAGTTTGCGATGCCAACGAAACTGTAAATTAGTCAATTGAGTTTTTGAATTCATTGGATTTGCCAGGCATGCCACCACACCATTTACAATTGAAGGTTGGATCTTCGATTATTTTGCTTCGTAATTTGAACCCACCACGGTTGTGCAATGGCACACGATTAGTCATAAAAAAATTAATGAAAAACCTTATCGAAGCCAGCATTTTGAATGGCAAGTTCCGAGACGAAAATGTATTGCTACCACGAATCCCTATGATTCCCACAGATGTGCCAATTGAATTTAAACGCATCCAATTTCCAATTAGATTGACATTCGCAATGACAATCAATAAGTCGCAAGGCCAAACGATGTCTGTTTGTGGCTTAGATTTGGGCACACCTTGCTTTTCCCATGGACAGCTATATGTGTTATGTTCTCGCGTCGGTAAACTATCCAGTTTGTTTGTGTTGGCTAAAGACGAACTAACCAAAAATATTGTACACTTCATTGCACATTGATCTTGATTTATTTTTTAATTGTCACAATTAGTAATAGAAATATGGATAACTATTTTTCATGTATATATAGCTATTAAGAAATAGAATTAAAAACATATGTTAGTTTAATAAAGTATAAAGAATGAAATAAATGAATGGTTAGTGTATTGTTATTTTATATGTCGTCATTGTCTACAACGTTCCATTCCTCTTTCAATCATAACCACAACCCCACACACTTATAGTAAGTTAATTAATTTTTATTTAACTACAAAAATATTTTCTAGAAATAATATTTATGGCAAAACAACTTTTGCCGGGTCAGCTAGTTTATTTATAAAATAGCAAAATTTCTATAATTTTTTTTTTTACTGATTATGTTCGACTAAATTAGAATAAATTTTTAGGGTAGATTCGATAAATAGAAAATGCAAAATTCGTTTTCTGCTTGCCGAGGAAGTACATATAGAAGTTATATGTTCGATAATGTATTATCGGGCATTTTAAAATAATATTAGCCTTTGTTGTTCAGTGGGTGAAATCATTTAGTTACATTTTTTGTCTGCAATACTCCTGGTTTGAAAAGTCCGTGGTCTTACAATTCGATATTAAGAGTGCCATGTTGCACATATCACATTTCAGGAATAATTTTGAATTTACACCAAGTCTTTTTTCTTTTATCAAATCTTAATTACAAGATTATAGCCAAAAACTCTTGGATGTGAGTTAATTAATTTTAGGTTCTTTAAGAATATCTATATGTTTCCAATTCGATTACCCTCTATTGTATTCTCTATAAATATTGAGTTTTCTTCTATATTTGCTTTATTTATATCTTTACTTTCTTCAATTACCCTATCAACATTTGTTGAAGTTTTATCATCAAAAAGCTGCTCAGTTGATTTTATTGTAATACTAGAAAATGTCAGTGTTCTTACAACCTCATGCGAGTATATTTCAAAAAAA
>JANSTX010000006.1:14138-32019 GCA_027564355.1 Penthetria funebris
ATATATAATTTTATAATACTGATTTTCTTTTTGTCCGTCCATAATAGAAATACAACAAATTTTATATTTAAACTTTGTGCTTGGTTGTACACCGGATCTCACAGTATGTTTGCTGAATGTATACATTCCTTAGCCGATACAATAAATCAATTAATTTTAGCTTATGGAATACATAAATCTGTTCAGGTAATACGCCGCAGTTTAAGAAAAATAGAAAATTATTTGAATAATAACAGTTTAGATTCTCTTATTTAATATATTATAATTTCGTTTTCATTATTTAAAGATTGCAGATTCAGATCATCCTTATGGTTATGCAAACATGAAATATGTATCTTCATTGATATCTGGTGTAGGTATTTTTTGTGTTGGTACAGGTTTATCACTTTATCATGGTATTATGGGTCTTATGTTTCCTGTATTAGTTGAAGATTTTTTTTGGGTAATTTATTTTACAAAAATGTAATAATGGAAAGTGCTATTAAAAGAATTAATAATTACAGGCATTCTTAATACTTGGTGGATCTTTGGTATCTGAAGGTGCAACATTACTTGTTGCAGTAAATACTATAAAACATAATGCAAAAAAAATGAATATGCCTTTTAAAGAATATGGTTGTTATATTTAGTTTTATTTCTATTATTTACTTATTTTTAAAACTATTTTTCTCTTTTTTTTTAGTTTTACGTGGACAAGATCCTTGTGTTAATGTGGTTCTATTTGAAGATACAGCAGCTGTTTTAAGTGTAATTTTAGCAGCTTCATGTATTGGTTTATCTGCATATACAGGATCATCTGTTCCAGATGCTGTGGGTTCACTTTTAGTGGGTGGAATGCTTGGTATAAATTTAAATTTACACAATGTATTAATAAATATTTTTGTTTTTGTAATTATTTTATCGTTTATGATGGTGTAATTTATAGGTGCAGTTGCGTCTTTTATAATTTATACAAATGTTGCAGCTTTAGTCGGCAGGTATATATATATATATATATATATATATATATGTTTAATTTATTTAAATTATTAATTATATTTCATCTAATTTATAAAGATCAATATCTCAAGAGCATTTAACTAAAATAAATTCAGAATTAGAAACTGATGTTATGATAAGAGCTATACATGATGTCAAAGGAATTGATATGGGCAATTCTTTAGTTCGATATAAGGTTTGAGAAAATCAATCCTTGATTGTCTGTGTTTATTTTGTTTTACAAAATAAAAAACATTATTATATTTATTTTAGGCTGAAATGGACTTTGATGGTAGAGAATTGACTAGATTCTATTTGGATAAACAAGATTTAAATGTATTATTAGAAGTAAATATAAATAATATTAATAAATAAATTAATTTAAATGAAATAAATATAAACAAAAAGTATTTATAATTTTAAAAAAATTTTAGGAAGTTAAATTATTCGCAACAATTGATGAACTTGAATCATTTTTATTAAAACATGGTGAAAGTATTGTTGATCTAATGGGTGGTGAAATCGATAGAATAGAAATGAAATTAAGAGTAAATTCCTACAATATAATATTATTTAAAATTTTAATTATGTTTTTTTTTTTGTAGAAAAAATATCCAGAGATACGACATTGTGATTTAGAGATATTATAAATTAGTTATTTCAAAAATATTTGAATCTATGTAATAAATGCGATGTATAATCTAACAAATTATCTATAAGTTATATACAATTTACTTTAGTTATGAAATTGAATTGTTAGTATATAGTTTTTTTTTTGTTTTAATTAGTATTCTATAATCCTATATGCATAACGTATTCAATTGTGATATATTTGAACGTATATATTAATTAGAAAAACCAATTACACAATCCAATTAAAAGTAATTTAAGATGAAAACAATTTTCTGAATTTGAACAAAAATTTTATATTCATTGATTTCTCTTTCCATTTATTAATGAACTTCTAATATGTAACTATTTGTAACGTATTTCACAATTGCTAGTACTATAAAAAAAAGTTTAACAAATTGTATTTGCAGAAAAATATAAAATTTGAAATGTGCTTAATTTTTTTATTATTTTAATTAATCAATTTAAATTATAACTAGTAATTTATGTAATAAAAATTCTATATACTTGAATAATTATTAGTTTGTTTAATTATAAATTAAATGATGTAACTGAAAAAGCATAGTCGTGTTCACATTTTCATTTTAAAATTGACATAAAACTCTCAAATCGATAATTTTGTGAGAAAATTCAAAAAATTATTGTGGATTAGTTAAACAATGGTCTCAAAAATCAGTCATTTTGTCCTTCAAAGTAAGACGTGGCATAAAATTCCAAATCTAGAGTATACATCTTTCCAGATGAAGATGGTAAGGGGGCTTGATCTTCAAATGTAAATTGTTAAAAGATGATGCATCAGAAGGTATTCACTAACGACTGAAAAATAAAGATTGTGCTTTATGGTACGAAATGCTCTAAATGTGTAACTACCATCTTTGACAAGGTGAGGCTCATTGATTAAAGTAAAACGCAGTTTATGCAACTGATATTTTGATACATAACGTTCAATAACTGCGAGCTGTACGAACTCGAAAGAAATTTCTTGGATTATATTACATTATATTTACATTGTATAATTAATCTTCAGTATTAACATAAGCCACATACCAACATATATGAATCTAATGATAACTACTACAAATATCTTCCACATATTATACTTCACTTTTCAAAGAATAAGATTAGATACTATTTTCCATTTCGACCACTACATTTCATGGGTCCATAAGGTGGCACCACGATGTTAAACTGTCATATAACATAACGATATCAAATTTAAACTAAAATAACAATTATAGTTACCCAATTCTACGGTAACTCACCAGCTACTTTATTCATTAGATATTTTGCATCCGCAGTCGACAAATACAATAAAGGGTATACATTGTATTTGTTAAAACTACAGAATAAACATTTTATACATGTGAGTTTTGTTGTAAGATGTAAGGAAACGCGGTCGCCCACAATCTACTTGGTTATCAGTTGTTCAAAATGACCTGAACAGATTGAATGCAGAAAGTGACGATACACAAGACAGAAACTTGTGGAGTAATAGATTGAGAAGTAGGAGGGCCGACCCTGAATAAGGAAAATGGCAAGGAAGAAGAAGAAGAAGAAGAAGACATGTGAGTTTTGTTCTAATTCAGAGAAATTTACACAACCATCAAAATTTATACTAGATTGTCTATTCATTCTATTCATATTCCATCTAAGGATATCATAAATAAAATTATACTTATAGTAATTGACTATATAAACTTAAAACGATATCAACATACAATAATTACTGGTATTTATCTCATATGCAAGTAACTGATGATTTCACCATCAACAATTAGTACATTGTTCAATTATGTTCAAACCGATTTAGTCTAGTTTTAATTGATACTATTTCATAGTTTTTAATTATGTTACTCATCAATTTATTAAATTAAAAGATTTATTAAGAAGATCAAACATATCAATTAATTTTTCGTAATATAAAAAAAGTCTTCATTAATCTCTTAACAAATAATATAGGAATAAATTAATAGTAATCTATTTGAAATTTTGCAGCATCAAATATTCGATAACGAGTGGGTTAAGGTCTTTAATAATAGCAAGTAAATTTTTAATATAATCAAATTTGGGTAATTTATGTTAATATTAAATGTAATTAAATTCAACGTACATATTAATATATTACAAAATAAAATGATTACATATGTTTATTGAATTTTCATAATAACTGCCAAAAAGTAACATTTTAGAAATTTAAAACTGATCGAAAACCTGTTGTGTTGTTATTCGACTTATAAGTGATGATCTTGTCACCACGGTCTCATCGATTTAATTCAGCATATTTCTTTTCTATAAATATTATAATGATGATTGATCTACTGAGATCGCCAGTATTATGCACAATATTCTTGAATTCCATCTAAACACTCGACTTGTTTGGTAACCGTTGTTGAACGAAATAGTTTCCAGCATGTTCGGTCGTCCGTTAATCGGTTTACTCATTTGTTCGCGCGATAACTTTTAAGGATACTTTTTTTGCAATATTGCAATATTGCAAATTGATACATCGAGGACATGTTCACTTGAAATTGATGGTGGTGCTGACTGGAACAGACATAAAGTTCCGGATACAAAAGTTTTGGCAAAATTTTGGAATGCCAAATATAGTCTGGCGATCGTTCAAAAAATCTAAACATACGCAATTTTAAAACAAATTGTTTTTCAGAACTATTTATTGTATGGCTGCGAAACTTGTAAGGTGGTAAATAACATCGGGTCACAAATTCAATTTTTCGTCAATAGGTGCCTAAGGTATGAAGAATTGTCATTAGGATAGTACCAGTGAAAGATTATGGGGTGAACTGACTTTGTTGACAACCTATGCTCGTACGTGTAGTAAAGGTCGAGATTATGATGACGATGATGATGACAAATGCGATCTTGGAATTTAACCATTTGTTCTAATTTTAATATTTTAAATAATCATTTGTAGATTTAAATATAATAATGTTCAATATAAATGAATAATATTTTAATCAATCGCTGAATGATGATAGTATTATCAACGTATCTACTTCATTCAACCAGTATATCTATGTTGTCGATGATGTCTTATATTATAGTTCAACGATATTCAGCTTGTTTTTGTTATTTTTACATCACATATGAATTGGTATCATTTCAAACATTTAATAAACAACCTGTATATGTGATAGCATGTAACGCAACTTTATTTTTGCATTTAATAAAAACAAACCAAAATTTCATATTTATATTAGTTTTTCGAGTTCAGTTTATCTTGGACTGAACGTGAATGAATACGCAGAAATTAAATTCTTTGTGGGTATAGAAAGAAAAGAATAAAAATTTCCGTATAATTTTTTAACATATTGTGATTTAAATTTTCTGATAAGACATTAATACTTATACTCGTGCATATATCATTTGTAAAAATATTCATTGATAAAAAAAAAGACCTAAAAATTATTTGTAACATAAATTTCTTTGTTCATTAAAATAATTTAGTTCAAAATAATTATTAATACGGTGAACGTTTACATATTAATTTAATTTAATTATATTTACGTATTGTTTTAAAAATATAAAAATAAAATAAACAATCATAATCGTTATCATTATTATTATAGCAGCGCAACTGAGAACATAAGTGATCTATAGTACATATTGTACATATAAAGTGTAGTACGAAATTGGCTACGATCTAAAGATGCGTACCTTCACTCCATCCCCCACCACTGGTACTAAATTCGATAATGGCAATTCTTTGCAACGTTGTTCTTGAGCGACCAAAAATTCGGTCAAGTGCCTGACAGTTACACTTTCTTCAGTTGACACTCCTGTTCATAGTCTCAATATGAGTCACTCTACACAAGCACCTGAGGCACATATTGACAAATATACTTGAATTTATTGTATACGATATTGTATTGTAAAAACAATAAATTTTAAAAATACATAACTTTAGTTCCAATTTCACCTTTATGGTATATCTCAGTTGGCAATAACAAAAAAAAAATATTTTGTCAGCGAAGTAAAGATTTTCGCAGTGATTGGTTACATCCTATCTAATTCCATATGGTTCAGTGTTTACCCACTCATCAATAAAAGTGACAATAAAATTTATTCCCGCATTCACTATAACTTGGAGCAAAATCTTTGAATATTTTTTGTAGTCCCGATCTTGTCCATTATGGTTTTGTCAATTTTACTATAATACTCTGTGTACACAAACTATTTATTGATATCAATGTTATTTAACCACGAACCCCACAATTGATTACGTTGTGAAAGCTAAGTCTTAGTATAATTAATTACTATATTATAATGATATTAAGTTCTCGATTTGGACAGGAAAGTATTTGCTGCTGCCTAAAGTGGTTGTCCTAAAAATATGATATACAGAACTCTAAGGTCAAATAAGAATTGTGATAAACAGAAATAAAAACAAGAAAGTAACGATGGACGTACGCAGTAAATACGAGTAATACAAAAATTTAAAACAAGCAAGTAAAGTCAAGGTGGTTGGATAAATACAAATTTAAATTGAATTACAAAATTCAACTAAAAATTTATGCTAATTAAATATTGTAATTAATTTTGCATGATTTTACTTTCCGTGTAAGGAAATAGAATTACCTCTTTGTTAGTTAAATAAAATAAAAAACTATTCACAAGCCATTTCCCCACATGGTAGTACGAGTATCTTGAGATCTTTTCAAATAACATTTGGGAAAACAAGTTATTATTATAAAATAAAAGTAACAAAAAATTAAACAAAATAATTCGATAATGAGTTGAAGTTATTGTTAGAATTACATAGTACTCGTCCTTCGTCCATCAAATATTGTATTCAATTATAATTCGATGCAATATAAACGTATTTATATTTTATTTTTTCGGATAACTTCCCAGAAACATTTAAATCTGATAATTTACATCTATCATTTAAGCATACTTTAATTCATTGTAGAATGTTGCACTTACTGTTACTAACCACCAAATATACACTCACTACTAACATGTATCGTGATCGCGAATTACCGGTGACAACCATGCGAAAGTAAAGAAGGGTTAAGTAAATTCGATGATAATAGGCTACATTAGTCACCTATTACTCTACTGCATACAAATCTTTAACCGATCATAACTAAATAAGATATAGTTTTTCAGCTGTCGTATGATGTTGCATGTATAAAGGAATTCACATCGTTATGTCACCCAATGTACCGTACAAGTCATGATCTTGATATGAGTTACCCAATTGCAATTATGTGCATAGATTGTAAACGCATTAACAGTTACATGATATAGTGTTTCACTGCCGGATTACGTTGCTAATTCTGTGTTTTTTATATTTATGTTTTTAAAAACTATGCATACTCTGCAATTCTTAAATATATTATCAAATGTATGCCATATTATACATAATATATTGAAATATTTAATATTAAAATTCAAGTTCAATATTTATGTATATTTTATGGTAACTTATGTTATATACTTAATGATATGCAAAAAATGTATTCATATTTGATTAAATTAAATTTTATATATTTAATAACCGTGAAAATATTTAAGTTATTAAATTATTTGAATAAAAGTTATTAGTTTATTAGTATATACAATTTAATTTAAATTGAATTAAATTTTGAATATAATTGATTCTAATATAAATACATCGGTAACTTTTTAGTATGACCCCCAAAACATAATTTTAGTAAAATAATACATAAATAAATAGTATGAATTTGAAAACAGGTAATTTAGAAATGAACATAATCTCATTTACAAAATTGATAAATTCAGTTTTTATTACAGAATTTGTAAATTCATTAACGACATCATTAGTCCTATTTTCATTTATTCAATTAACATTAACATCAACGTCTAATGAAGTTTCCCGTCCACATATTGTATTTATTTTGGCAGACGACTTGGTAAGTTATTAAATAAATATTTTCTCAAATACGCAAACATGAAATGTAAATAAAATGTTATATTTAATTGATGAGATATATACAACTTTATAATTATAAAACTTTATGACAATGTTTTAGGAGTGTTACTACTATCATTCTTGTTTGTTGATGGTACAACAAATTACTACTCGTGACTATTTACAGCAAGTCATATTTACGATATACCTATTGTCTGAAAAAATTCTTCATCCAATTAGTTCTTCGTCATTAACTAAACTAATAGACATATATATTCATTGTCACAATTCTTGAAAGTGTAATGCTGAACTTAGAGTTTTCATAAACTCACTTCTACACTTCTTATACTAGTATTTATTTTGGCCATACTGCTACTAATAATGAGACAGTTATACTATACACTTAGAAAACAAACAAAATAAACGATAATTTGTCACCCACCATAAGTATTAATACTGAAGAATGTTAAGAAAGTTGGTGATATAAGCTCACGTGAGTATGTTATACTGCCCGGTTGTGCATCATGAGTTATTTTAATTTATATCTGCAGTGTATATTACGAATATGCTTTCGATTCTGTCAATTTTAGCAGATCACAACAATCTACGATTACGGATGTATCTGTATACACACAACTTATTGATCTTTTGTCACTATTAATTAACCTTACCATTGTTGGTATAGGGATTCTCATTATGTAAATTGTTAATTAATATGAAAATAATGTACACACATACATCACATATAATTTTCTGATATTTGAATAACAATTAGAACTCTTAATTGTTTGTTATTGGAAGATTTAGCTGCTGATTTTAAATCGCTTTTGTAGTTAAGAATTGAATAGAATTATAATAGCAAATATATTTGAGTCCAAAAAAATATATACATAAAACTGGTGTACAAGTTAAGATAATGAATTTCGCGTAAAATTATAAGTATATCATCTCTGATAACGTATCATGGTGACTTGTGGCGACAAGTGTTAATACTAATCCAAATAGAATTAGACAAAATTATTCCTTTTGTGCAACAAGTGTGGAAAATGAAAATATCACAATTTTCTCACTATAAATACTAGTATAAATAAACAATAAATGAATATTCAGGGTTGGAATGATGTTGGATTTCATGGATCATCTCAAATACCTACACCAAATCTAGACGCGCTAGCCTATTCTGGCATTATACTAAATAATTATTATGTCAATCCAATATGTACTCCATCAAGATCGGCTTTAATGACAGGAAAATATCCAATTCATACTGGTAAATCAAAAATTAAAATAACATATTTATTCGGAAATATAAAGTAATTACATTTTTTATCCTATCTTATCAGGAATGCAACATACAGTTTTATATGCAGCTGAACCAAGAGGTTTACCTTTAAATGAAAAACTATTGCCAGAGTATTTAAAGGACTTAGGGTAGATTATTATATTTATATTAATTTCATTCCATATTATATTGTTTGTGTTATATGATGAAAAATTTTAGTTATGCAAATCATATCGTTGGTAAATGGCATTTGGGACATTATAAAAGAGAATATACACCCATACATAGAGGATTCGATAGTCATATTGGATATTGGACTGGACATCATGATTATTTTGATCATACAGCTGTTGAAAATTCAGGTTGGGGATTAGATATGAGACGAGGTGAATTTAAAATTTGTCTAAAAATTAATAAAATATACAAATTCTGCTGTTTATCATTCAACTAATATATAGACATGGATGTTGCATATGAATTACATGGTCAATATACAACTCATATAATATCCAAAGAGTCTGTGAAAATAATTGAAAATCATAATTGTACAAAACCATTATTTTTGTATATGGCACATGCTGCTGTGCATTCTGGTAATCCGTATAACCCCTTACCAGCTCCTGATGTAACAATTGATAAAATGTCTTACATACATAATTTTAATCGACGAAAATATGCTGGTAAATTACCAAAAAAAAAAATGTTAGATTTTAAATGAAAACTAATTTGCATTTAACCATTTTAGCTATGCTTTCTGAATTAGACGATTCAGTAGGAGCTGTAGTAAAAGCTTTACAAAAACAAAATATGTTAAAAAATTCTATAATAGTATTTAGCACAGATAATGGTGGAGCAGCAGCTGGATTTAATTTGAATGCAGCATCAAATTGGCCATTACGAGGTGTAAAAAATACACTTTGGGAAGGTAATTGAAATTCTTGTATTTCTCTATTCATTCATATTCACAGATAATCGTTTTGTCCTACTAAGTTACTGCGTCCTAATTGATTAAAGTCCCCTTGTATAACATAAATGGTAATAATTTAAATCTCTAACCGAGCAACAACATATGGTTCACTGTGTATTAGAAACAAATGTAGTTTTTTTAACATATGTGTATAGGAAACGGGAATATCATAGTGTATACTTTAGTAATTAGATTGATTATGAAATTTAATATTCAAGGTGGTGTTCGTGGTGCAGCATTTATATGGAGTCAATTGATTGAGCAAAAAAATCGAATAGCTAATCAAACTATGCATGTTAGCGATTGGCTACCAACACTGTACGCTGCTGCTGGCGGAGATTTAAAGTAATTAACATGTTTTTTTTTTCAAAATTAATTTCTAAACATGTATACTGAATTTCTCATTCGCAATTCTTTTAATTCAAAAAAAAATATTCAAAATATTCACATATAGTGACATAACATCAACTATTGATGGAAAGAATATTTGGCATTCTCTAGTTAGAAATACACTATCTGATCGTAAAGAAATTCTACATAATATTGATGATATCTGGGGTAGTGCTGCATTAACTATTGGCGAATGGAAATTAATAAAAGGCACAAATTATAATGGTGATTGGGATTTATGGTATGGACCAGCTGGTAATCGTGAAATTGGAACCTATAATATTAGTCAAATCATTAAATCACCAGCAGGATTAGCATTAACAACAATTAAATCCTTAGCAACAGTACAAAAAATTAAGTATTGAAAAATTTTCACATATATATCTAACTAAAAATTGGAATTTATTTAATTACAATAAAAATGATTTAGAAAATTACGAAAGGAAGCAACGGTTGAATGTGATGAGCCTTTAAATGTGAAAATCTGTCAACCATTAAAATCACCATGTCTTTTTAATATTAATGATGATCCGTGCGAACAAAATAATTTAGCAGAAAGGTATTCATTTATTATAATAAATTTTTTTTAACATGAATATGTATAATATTTTCTGCATATATTTAATAGATTTCCTCAAATTTTGAAGACTTTAAAAATTACATTAAATAAATATAATGCAACTGCTATTCCTCCCGGCAATAAGCCATTGGATACCAAAGCAGATCCACATTTTTGGAATTATACCTGGACAAACTTTGGAGATTATGAAAATAGCCTATAAAATAAATTAAAATTATCTTAAAGACTCTCTCGACTGACTTAATTAATATAATGAATTTATACATATTTAAATAATATTTCTTGCATTTTTTTCTATGTGTGATATATAAATTTATAAATCAATTAAAAATAGTAATATGAAGTTTTAATGGAAACGACGATCTTGTGGTAAAATCTACTATATACAGATGAGTGATTAATAATGTTGCACATAATTCTGCAGTAGATTCACAGTCAGTATCCTGATATATATACACTTCATTTTGTATGCGTAATTATTTCAAGTATTACCATCTCCATTTCTTGCTAATTTATAAATGATCTATTTAGTTGCAAGCATACACAGATTTTCAAGTTGCTTAGTGTTTCAAATGTGAATATATTGCGTCATGAATTTTTAAAATTATGATCAACTTATACATTGCCAAAATCTGATTAATTCAGTCATACTATGTGCGTTTTAATGCAGCACAACAACAACATAATTTGTTTATATTACATTTGTTGTATTTGAAGAACAGTTGAAAGACGCCATTTGTTCAAAGCGGGTTCATGAGTTTCAATGGTAGTTTTGAATAATATTTAAAAGTGTAAAAAAAATCAGTGAAATTTTTAAAATCATATGCAAGTTAATAATTATGTTAAGACATAACTTGTTTGTAAATCAGCCTATTGTAGTTAAAGTATTTCCAACCGATAACAAAACATCAGTGTACTTTATTCAAATCGATCTATACTTGCGGCGACTCTATAATGAAGTTGTCATAGATAGGAATATGTTTTTATGTTTTTATTTAAATTCAAATTAATTTTTTTTACTGTCTCGGAAATTTAGTTGGCTACTGAATAGACATTGGGCAAGTTCAAAGTAAGGTTGAACTAAAAACTAGGAAATTTGATTGCTTAATATAGTTTTAAGTAGCAGGAAGAAAGGGTGAGAGGTATGAAAACGAACTAAAGCGCATCACATCGATATCTGTGAATAGACTAAAATCGCAATATACAAAGAAATGACATTGTTGAAGCACGGAATTTAGGAATGATCCTGGCACTGTGATGTAATAACGAATTGTTTAATTTAAATTGATATGTCGAACGAACTCATAAAACAATAAAATACAACGATTTTCAGAGAGAATTATTGTATTTGTTAGCTGCAAAATCTACTGTATAATAACAAATTCGTTAAATTTTGACACAATAGAAAATATTTATGCATTGTACGAGAAAAATAAACAAATCTTATCTGCTCTGTCAGTTGGTTTGTTTTTTTTTTTGTTGATCCTAGTGTATTTTAACATTGCATGAGTAATATAAATATTCATTAAAGTCGTATTAAAATTTAAAATATTGTTAAAAGAGGAGATTGAATTATCAATTTATAAATTATGAACCAATCGGTTAATTTTATTTATAGTCTATTAATAAAATTAATCAAATGTGGAATAGTTTTTAATATTGTAATTTAAATAAATATTGATTTATCCATAGAATCATATGTTCTATAAGAAATCGATCACCTCCATAAGTTCCTACAGGTCGCACAATTAATAACAGTTAAAATAAGAACACTGAAGAAAAATGGCACTTTGTACAGGAGGAGGATCGCTTCTTAAGACTCAAACTGTACTTCAATTACTTATTGAAGAAATTAATTTCCAAAGGACAAAAGAAATGAGACAGTCACTCAAAGATGGTATTTGTTTTTTGTATTTATCATCATAGTTATTATGTCTATTTTAAAAAAAAAAAATACATCATGGTTTTATGTTAGTAGTTTATTGAATTTATTGCGTTATTTTTTTACTTACACTTGAATTACTTATTTTATTAGCAGAATATATAAATCATTTTTACTTTTATAACATATATAAAATGTAAAAATATATATTATGCAATTATATACAGACTACATGTCGGCTTTATGCATTTTAAATTAAATAGATTATGATGAATCATAATCTATATGTGATCTCCAAAATATAAATACTATTATTTTTTCTAAAATTTTAGATAAACCATTAGAACTTCATTTATGACAAGTAAAACTGAGTCAAAACTTACAAACCTTTATCAACTTTCGTTGTTAATTGCTAATTTGAATAAATTTCCGCGTCAATGTCAATAATAATGATATGATTTAACATATCATTATTATTGACATTGACATGTACTACGCCGTTTAATTTGCCGTTTTCAATATAATTGTCACATCAAATGGGAAATCCCAAATAACTCCAAATTTTTTATTAGATTTACCAAGTGAAAAATATATAGGATAAAATTTATTTAGTCAGTTTCTATATGATAATTTATTAGTGTTTTTGCTATTACACCCAGTTTATAAACTTTAGCTATGATCCAACACTATTCCCAACATACGAGTATAGCGTAATCAATATTCCAGTGATGGCACTGTGTCTAGATAAATATTGATTGAGTAACCTCTGATGTTAATCATCAGTCATTCCATTCATCATTCAACCATCTATCAAACAAATTAAGACAAGTCTTACTGGCAAGACTTGGCTATTTAAATTAAAATTAAAAATAAAAACATGATCAAATATTAATAATATTTAATTTGAATTATTAATTGACAAATTCTTTTTATCTTTATATTCTATATTGATGTATATACCAAATACGGACAACAATAAAATTATATTAATGAAAAGAATATAGACACAATGCATTATATATTTTATAAATTTTAATGAATCAAATTAACTTTTTATTCTCATAATAGATGGTGGCTTTGTTATTTTACCGGGAACAACTTATTGGACTGATTTATTTGTACGACATTTTTTATTCCATTCTGAACCTGAACATAGTATAGATTCAGATGATCTGTTATTTTTTGTAAGGAAAAAACATGTAAAAGGAACATCGAGACATATGCCTAAATATGATGTACGACATTAATAAAAAATATACAAAAATCTATAAATTTCATAATTTAAAAAAATTAATTTTTAGACCGAAGTTGATGTATTTCGTAAAGATTCACGTAAACTTCCAATTGGTGATCCGGATGTTGATTGGGAAGAAACGGTTTATTTAAATTTAATAATACATCAATTTAATTATACATTAACATTGGCAATATGTACACGAACATCACCAAAAGAATTACAAGTGCTAAGAAGACATTCACAACGAGTGTATGCATCACCAAGCCATAGAAAAATGGATACAAAAGGTGATGGTGAAGAAATGACTTATCCTCATATATGTTTTATGGTTGATAATTTTGATGAGGTATTTTCTTTTATTAATATTTTGCAGTTTGCGAATGGCAATTGATTTTTTTTTGTTGTTTTATTATGCCAAATAGGTATTTAGTGATATTATGGTAAGAGATGGTGAAATGGTTTGTGTCGAATTGGTTGCCAGTGATAAAGATGGTTCTGTACAAGGTGTAATATTTCTTGGTTCTATACGTTATGATGCACTAAAAAAAGTTTACGATGCTCGAGTAATTATTTATTTTATTTATATTATTTAATTTTGTTTTTTAAATTGACGTATGTTTTTTTTTCCTTCTATTACAAATTATCGTAGCAATCAAGTTTAAGTTCCAAAGTTGCACAACGAATGACATTCGGTTTATTTAATTCTGGTGGACCACAAACTAGATGTGAATTTGTTCGAATGAAAGGACCACAAGGTAAGGGGCATGCTGAAATGGCTGTTACAAAACCAAAGGGATCAGGAGTTGAGACACCAACTAGTGAACCAGGGTAAGTTTTTTTTTTTGTTTCTTATTTTTAAATTGTCACTCTCTCTATCTATCTATCTATCTAAAGAGTATTAATTTTTTAATATTAAGTACAATTTAACGTGATGAAGAATGTGAACTAACTCGATCACAATATATGCCAAATTCTAGCATGTTCTGATCGGAATTATAATATACAATCGTGATTTTCAAAAATATCTCACCAAGTAACTTAATTATTTAGATGCAGAACCCCGGACACCTATTATTTATTCTATATTTTCCGTTTCTTTCTTGCATATAATAAACGGAAATTTAATATAGTAGTGCGGCACCCTGAACCAATTGTACAGGTAGATAAACTGTAATAACGTCGATTATATTTTTCTGATATGCTTTAGCACAAGCTTACCGATTAACTATGAATGAGAAATTTTATTGTTGTCTGATATTACGTATTTGAAACTGTGTAATTTATGTGATAACTATCTATAAATATATCATGTACATAACTATAATCTACAAAATTACATTGGGTACCGCATGCATATGATTCAATCAAATATACCAAAAATAGGCCACATTAAGTGCTTCTTTATCTACAAGCAATGTTACAATGTTACCGGTAAATCGATCATAATATATTTAAGCAATGATGTATACTCGAGACTAAAAAGATGGTGTCCCGAAAACAAACTTGTTAGCTGGGATAAATGTACCATTCTAGTGAAATTTTCAAATGTATAATAAAAAATAATTATTATTGATCCTATATTTTCCAGTTGGTAAATTTTAATTGTAGTTATTTGAGTTCACATTTGATGTTACATGCACATATTGAAAATGACAAAGTACCATCGTATGGACGTCCTGCACATCCATACTGTGTGTAGATTAATGATATTTTTTTTATTTACTTCAATCCGGAGTTCACCCAATGAACTAAACTCAAATATGTAAAATATTCAGGATATTTTGAACGAATATGTATAGTATGGTATGAATTAACACATTTGAATATTCTTTTAATTTACTTCATGTCAATTTCATGAATCCTATCAATTTGGCATACAGTATTCATACATAAAATATAATTACAAATTTAATTAAATAAAAAATGTTTCCGCCCGGGATCGAACCGGGGGCCTTCCGCGTGTTAGGCGGATGTGATAACCACTACACCACGGAAACGGTTGGAAACGGTTTCATTATATTGCACAAAATTGGAATATGTACAAGAATAATTTCAAATATATTATATAATATTAATTTATTATTGTCTAACAATAACAAAAAATGTTTCCGCCCGGGATCGAACCGGGGGCCTTCCGCGTGTTAGGCGGATGTGATAACCACTACACCACGGAAACCACGAATGCCCTAGTGTTTAACAATCTATAAAATGTAATCAAAATTTCCCAGAATTAATTAAGATACTCATGTGGGTTTTTCAGAAGATTTCTTACTACAAAGTTCTGCATACATGAATTTTTTTTTACATTAATAACAAAATAATACGTAAAACTTGAGTGTCTACTTGAGATTTCAGATGCGCAATTTTTAAAATCTTTAGCCTTATTAACTTCCAGTAGTGATGAAATGTAAATTCTCTGTTCAGTTTTTGACGTAAAGCTGTTCCAAAATTTGTCAAACAGAACCTTTCGTTTATCTTCTGTAACTAAGCTACACTTAAGTGATTTCTGTTTTTGTTCAAATTTACAATTACAATGAGCTTTCATTGTTCTGGCATTTCTTTCAACATCAAAAACCCACTTATTTTCTTCATCTTTTGCTTACCAAAATACTATTTACATGAAATGAAAAAGATTTTTTTGCTGACGTGATGTAATGCTTCCTGCTTCAAGACGTTCATTGTTAATATGAGTATCTATCGTCTATATCCACGGAAACTGTAAAATCTAAAGCTGAGAGATTGACGTCACTAATTGCTTCAATTTTATCCGTATTAACTTGAAGTTTTAATTGCCAAATTTATAATTTTACAACCACTTATTCACATTACTTTGAGCACTTAAATTACACTACGCGGTCACATACTTACGTGGTAATAGGTTTAAAACAAAATATCCTTTTTTTATTTTTAAATATTATTCAAACTCATTACTTTACGTTTCCAATGAAAAATAAAATAATTTTCATTTAATTTTACAAACTAACAAAAAAAGAACTTCCTCCGTGACAATGTTCCATTGGAACATTGCCGTGACCAGGATTCGAACCTGGGTTACCACGGCCACAACGTGGGGTCCTAACCACTAGACGATCACGGCTATTAGGAAGCTGAAGAAATCTTACTTATTATAGAACACTATTTACTCTTAGAAATATACATGTATAACAAATCATATAACACGGACAGAAAAGAAAATAGTGAAAATAAAATGAGATAAAAACAAAAACTTCAAAGTAAAGTAATATATAAATTATGTGTATAGTGAGTATGTATTGATTATGTGTAGAAAATAAAAATGTAACTTTAATATTCATCTGTGATTGTGGGTTATTATTTGCTATTATGTATTTAATGTAATAATTCTTTTCATTATTATACAAATTTAATGAAGATATCATTAGGGATATCATATTTTTACTAGTATTAATAAATATTTAAAAAATGTTTTCGCCCGGGATCGAACCGGGGGCCTTCCGCGTGTTAGGCGGATGTGATAACCACTACACCACGAAAACTTGAAGGACGATGACGTTACCATACAAGTCCTTTACAGCGTCGTTTTCACATATATAAAAGGCCATGGAAATTATACTAATATTCTCCAGCTTCCTTCCTACTAACAGTTAAAAGCATAATTAATATTTAAGGATAACTTATTAGTTGAAATATATTACATTATCGAACATATTATTACAATTAAAAAGTATTTCTACAATAATGATTAATATGAGTTCATAATTTATAATGTTACGTCATTAATAGGTACTTATGCCCGGGACTAAGAATTTTAAGTTTGAGAATAACATATAATTATAGTTAATATTCACAGTATATTAAACTGAAATGTAGAATATATGCGAATAGTATTTAAATTAATAATTAATTACATAATTAAAGTGATCAGAAAAAAGTAGAAAGATTCAAAAAAAAAATGTTCCCTCCGTGACAATGTTCCATTGAAACATTGCCGTGACCAGGATTCGAACCTGGGTTACCACGGCCACAACGTGGGGTCCTAACCACTAGACGATCACGGCTA
>JANSTX010000006.1:32119-50834 GCA_027564355.1 Penthetria funebris
TAGTAACATTCACTAATTTAAGCGGACATTCTAGAAACGACATATCAACTATTTTGCAATTCTCTTTAATGTATATTAATATATTATGTTGTGATCCGTTAAACAATTTCCAGCGCCTCCAATAATTGGCAACCAATTATACGTTTCTCTTGTTAAATTTTAGTATAGCAGCTATATATTAATTGCTTTACTAATGAGAACTATTAGTTCGAAACCAGAGTTCAACAACTTACACTGGTGTTTTCAATAAGATGGCAAATTATCATGTGAATTCTACAGTATTTAATAGTTAACAACACTTAAAAATATAAAATTGCTATAGTTTAATATGTCAATCTAAATCAAATTATTGATTCCATCAACTTCTAGCAGTATCCAGTTTCCCAAATACTTTTTAGAATTTTATTCTTCCTTGTTTTAATTTTATAATTACAATTTTGTGATAAGTTTTTTATTGTTAAATGTTGAAATTTACGACAAATTTCTTATGTGAAAAAAAAAAATCACCGGCAACGGAAATGAAGATAAATATGCACTATTTATATACAGAAGATTACGTAATATGTTTTAGGTCCATTTATAATAATAATCCAAAGGAAAGTTTGCAAAAATTTTACTTGCAATATAATATTTATGGATGACAAATGATGTCATAATATTAAAGTGAAATTAACATATAAAAACGTTTTAAAAGGTTGACAGCATAAGAAAATCCCAATGGGAACAAATTGTATGTACACATACTCGTTTTTGCTTACCTTTTTCCATAATTTAATCCATTATTTTGAAAGTATCCTATTTTTTAACTAAAATTATATTCTGGCACTTTTAAATTCTATTTAAATTGAAAATAATTTGTAATTTTATTCAATGCTTTCTTATTTTTCCTTTTTTTTTGTTACTATTTCTTCGTATTTTATTGCACAAATAAAACAATTTTCACAGAAAAAGCACAATATTTTCTACCATTTTCACAAAAACTTTAGTGAAATCGATGCGCACAGTACAAATGATTTTCTCAAACTGAAATGAATGGTGAAAATTTTCGATTAGTTCCTCTCATGCAGAATTGGGTGGAAGGATGGAATGAATTGCATCGCAATGACTAAGTACCATAGCAGTAGAGTAGAGTATAGTTAACATAAATAAGAAGAGCCATTGTGCATTAGAGTAGTTTTAGCTGGATGGCATTGATATGATATGCATTTTTCCTTACGAGACATTGAGAGATTTTTGTGCATGACCGACCTCACAAGCATTTTTAATACTAAAAATTTGTGATTATTTGTATAATATTTGTTAATTGTCATATTAATTTATCAGAATTGTTATCAATTTTGGTGATTATGAAATAGATTGGGTGGTTATCTTTTGTCCACACCACTTATTCACATTACAAAAAAATGCTTTAAAATAACAATTTTTTAAATTAAATTTGAATGAAATTTTATCTACCTTTAGTTTTAGTAATTTATTATTTTTGTTTCCATGACATTGACATAATTACGATATTTTTTGAAATTTATTTAATTGCCTAATAGTTAATTATAGGGGCTGATTTTGTTTGCAATATTACATGCAGGTATATATTTATATATATGTGAGAATATATCTAATAATTCAATTTTTGAAAATGCGCGCGCAATATCGACCGACATTTTTACATAAAAAAGCAGGTCTACATCCGTGGTACTTAACCATACATTATTTATTTTGTAATGATAAGGGTTTTCTTGAGAAAACTTTCTATAATAGTTGTAAATGAGAAGTTTTTCATAATGTATACAGGATGCATATGAAGTTATATGTCCGAGTAATATTTTTTTGAATAAAAAAGTTAAATTACATTCATCACATCGAATTCCAGAATAAGCTGATAATGAACTTAATCTCAAAATCTACCCTATAATATTTTAAGTCACAATTAACTTATTATTTGCATATGCAAATGAATTTAATTTTCGATCAAGTTTTTGTTGTACCCCCGACGATGTCGACTGTTAGGGTATATTTGTTAACCTATTTAGGAACTAACATTAATTTTATCCTAAGATTGAACAGAAATATATATTTCTGTAGTGACAAATAATATGGTGTCAATAGGTGCCTTAGGCGTATTCTGGCATTTTCTGAATAAATATAGTATCAAACGAGAATTTGTGGATATTGGTAAATCTAAAGGCGATGTAGAGAAATGTCAACCGAAGAAAGTGAAACTTGGTCGCGCATACACTGAGGCGAGGTGACCAGTCGCATTTAACTAAAATTACCAGGATTATAGAAGAGACGGTCTTCTAGAAATGATGTAATGAAATACCACCATTAAGGAGTCTAATACCATACTGATATGGAATGGAATGGAGTGACTGACCACAGATTGTTAACACCATTAACAGCATCTCCTCGACGTACCAATTAGTATCATCTTTGAAACACTGATCTGTAGACCGATTTGTGAGCAATATTTCACAAGTCATTCAAAATTTCGACCTCTTGTCTCGGCACAGTTTGCAATAGCAAACAAATATCGTCAGCAAAAATCTTCTAGTCGACGGGTTAGATTCCATACCCTGTGGTTCATAACCCAGTACAAGATGAGCAGAAATTATAGTGGTGACAGTAGACATCCCTGTTTTACAAAATTCTTCATTACGAATCATGATATATACCGCGGATCACATTCATCAGCATAGACAGTATTTCATGACTTTCTAGAATTGTCCTCATCATACCATTGTTTTTTTTTAATAACATTCTTGATGTTTCTCCTACTCATTATTAGTACTTTTAGCAGTCAATGAATGTTACTTCCATTTCCCGTATATTTGTAGTAAGCACAGAGAAATACTAAAACATTTTAAACAAATGTTATTAAATTTATTTCATTTTATTTTTTAAACAATTTATTTTTATTAATGACTTAAAAAAAAAACGAAATGTTAACCGAAAATCTAATTAAAGTTTTCCAATTCATTGATACATTCCGTGAACGAATGATTGATGATTTGCGTGAAGCAATTGCCATAAAATCAGTTGCAGGAAGCTATGAACATAAAGATGATATTCTTAAGATGATAATTTGGACAGAAAAATGGTTAGGCAAATTGAAAGCAACGTTTGAACGTTTTGATATTGGCACTTATTGTGTACAAGGGAAAACAATTAAATTACCAAATGTAATATTAGCAACAATTGGTAAAGATTTAAAAAAGAAAACCGTTTGTATTTATTGCCGTATTGATGTTAAAAATGTTAATGAAAATTCATGGAACACAAATCCATGGCAACTTTTGGAAAATAATGGTTTATTATATGGTCGTGGTACATGTACGGGAAAAACACCATTACTAAGTTGGTTCCATTGCATTGAATCATTTCAACAACAAAATGTTGAATTACCTGTAAATTTAAAATTTATAATTGAAGGAATGTCTGAAATGAAATGTTTTGGACTGGAAGATTTTCTTTACACACAACGTATTCAATTTCTTAAGAATATTGACTATGTTTGTGTTAATGGATCCGAATGGATTAATAAGACAATTCCCTGTATAAGTTATGGTGCATGTGGAATTTGCCAATATGATTTAATTTGTTCAAAAACTACAAATAACAATAGTGTTGATATTGAACAATTAATTAATTATATATTTGAAAATTGTGTTGATAATATGGATAATATATTAATACCGAGAATAAATGATGATATTGTTCAAATTACACCAGAAGATGAGAAGGCATTTAATGAAATTCGATGTGATTTAACTTTAATTAGAAAAAATCTTCCAGAATATATGAACAATTGGACAAAACAAAGAATATTAATAAGACTGTGGAAATTACCAGCATTTTTTTTGGACAAAAAACAATTTGTGACATGTAATTGTGACGATGATAATAATTATGGACCAACATCAAATGGAATAAAAAGAAAATTTATTTTAAAAATTGTACCAGTACAAACACCCGACAGATGTAATACATTTGTTCTAAATCACATAAAAGATTTAATATATAAAAAATATATAGCCACCGATTTTGAGGTAATAAATTTAATTTCGTATTCCAAATTATGATCATATGATCCCAATATGTCCGGTGAATACATTAAAATTATTACAGATAAAATCAAAAATATCAAAGTCTGGGAAGGAACTGGTATGTCAGATTTTACAAAATAATAACGAAATATGTACATTATCATGTAAAAATATTTCGGCAACGAGACCCTGGAATGATGATAGTACAAGTCCCCATTATTTAGCGGCAAGAAAAGCAATACAAAATGTTTTTAAGCAACCGGCCAATTTGATTCGCGAAAGTATTGACATTCCAGTGATATTAATTTTACAAAAGGTAATGTTAAAACAAATTTTTTCTCACATATTATTGGTCTTAAAAAATGGGTTGATTTAGGTATTTTATTAGTATTATCGGTTGTATATATTTCATTATACCCTTTATCGTTATGCAGCATCCATCAATGGTGCTTAAGCTATTCGTATAAATTAAATGACTTCAGAAGTGTTCTGAAGTTGGAAGACCATTAATCCTCAACATTGTTACGTGAAGTGGACAAATGAGGTACTGACTCAAACAATCTCATTCATCACATAAATTCACTGGATGATTTCTATTATAAATATATGAATTCCTTCTCCAGACAGCTCTGATATGTTTAAAAATATCCTTCAAGTTAAATAAAAATATCCTATATGTTTCTTATATTTTTCCTGTTTTTCAGATTATCCGTAAAAGCATAATTTTATTACCATTGAGTAATAATTTAATGACAGATGATTATTCTAATGAATGCATTTCGATACGAAATTATGTTGAATGCAAAAAGTTGCTGGCTGCTTACCTATATGAAGTATCTGCAATTAAATGAGTTATATGATAAATTTGTTCAAAGTTTGTTCAAATATACGGGTAAACGTAAATGGTGTGTGTTTTCAATATTTGAACTTAATACTAAACGTTTAATTATTTTCCCATTTCCTACTCGTATAGTGACTACTTCTATGTACATCTGAACGATAGCTTATGATGTGTCTTGATTTAGCTCGTACGCAGCTTAGAATTGATACTAGAATCATTAGCAGCACGGTGAATACAAAGAATTTCCTGGTGATCAGTCAGTCTACTATGTTGATATTTCTATCATCATCGATTATCGATTATTAAATGTATAGATTTTATGATCAAGTTTCGTGTTACTTAATCTAATTTTTGTCAAATCCATTTCAAATGAGCCTAATTTAATTTCTGTGATAGTCAAAGTTCCAGCAATTTTTTCTTAATAATTATTTATAATTTGACTAATGTGCAATTATATTATGTCAAAGTAACTTTTTTTTGCATTACTCTCTTTCGCTACCCGCAGCCTGAAATGAAGTCTCGTTTACTTAATATTTCACCAACGAAATTCAGTTCAACAGCATTGACAGGCTACCCTACCAGAGCCAAAAAAGTATGCCTTAAGAAATAACAATTAGTCATCGTTTTCTGGTCTAGGCAACTACTTTATAAGTGTAGCTATATTTCAAGAGAAATTCGTGACTAAGAGTAGTTGACGTAAAAGATTACGATCATTCATGGGCAAGTGAAAGGGTCAAAATAAGTGTGAATCTGAAAAATATACAGATTAGAACTTATGTTATTAAAATGAAATCAGTCTAAAATCTATGTTACTATAATTCGTTCAAAATTAAACAAATCCGCATTTTCTAAGGTATCAATTAAAGTTACGTAATATGCCGGCCAATACTTTTATGTTAATAAATAATAACTTCGGTGTTATCTTAACTTTTTTAAGAAAAGAAGCATTTTATAATAAAAAGACAAACAACATTTATTAACAAATGGAATGTAATTTATAACAAGTATACAAACACAATTTTTTAAAATAAATTTTATAATAATTTAAATAAAAATGCAGCAAGAAAAATGTGGCTATTTTTTTTTACCAAAATATTTCTTTCTATCATTGTTTTGTTGGTAGTACCCACTCTTATTTTTCTTATTATATAAACGACGATTTTGGTTTCGTTTGGCTGTAACATCATCTTCTGGTGGATTATTATTTGATTGCTCACTTCCATTTGCTACATTTTTAATTACTGTTGAAATTAAAATACCGATTAATCAATTTTATCGCTTAAATTCAAACTTCTAACACAGATTTTTTTTTTTAAAAGTAGTCTACAGTTTTCTTGACATTTATTAGTAGCTTAAAAGCCGTGGTTTCTTCGAACACACCGTCCGTCAATACGGAGCACATACCGCAACAACATTCTCATTCTCATTATATGAATTCAAATTTAATGATAGCGGCAATGCGACAACTACCGCACTGTAATGCCGGACGGCCTGTTCGATGAAACAACACGGCTTAACATTGCCTTCTAGATATTTACAAAAACACACCATTACTAGAAATTTTACTACAAATACGATCATGTTACTTTAAACAATAACTTAAATTTGTGACACTATAATATTTATAACCTATAACCTTTCAGTTATAGTATCGTTAAGCAGTTAGTTTTGAAAATGTGCAACTTTAGACATTTCAATAATCACCAAACTAATCAGCATTCAAAAATTTGGTCAGTCATGTGTTTCGGCACCACTATCCAATGTCAAATACCTTTCAAATTATTGGCAGTCCTCTATCTCATCTGTATTTCTTAAATGTGCAACTTTAGACATTTCAATAATCACCAAACTAATCAGCATTCAAAAATTTGGTCAGTCATGTGTTTCGGCACCACTATCCAATGTCAAATACCTTTCAAATTATTGGCAGTCCTCTATCTCATCTGTATTTCTTATTAGTCCATAGTTTTGTCCTTCAAACATATTACAATTTAGACCGACTTATCAGTTATTCTCATTTCATTTTCATGTTTGACTCAGTTTGTGATAGCAGACAAATGATGTGATTGAAGTTGAAACTACAAACGTTTTATCCAACTTATCTAGATGATTCAGCGAATATGATCAAATACTGATTTTCTGCAGTAGTTATTCATAATCTGAGCTTGTAGTCATTCAATTTATACGGAAATATTCCAGTATAGAACCCGACAACTAGTATAAGTTTTTCTCACAATTATAGTTGTTTAATTTGATTTTTGATGTATCGACATATATATTCATGTACTATAGTCGTCAAGATGATTAATAATATCGTGCGTGAAATGATTAATAATATCGTGCGTGAAAGGTTCAGTTTAGAGTTATTTCCAAAAATTGTAAAGGATATATTATGTTGAATTCTGGTGAATTGAGTCTGTATTGCGAATTTGTGTAGATTGAACACAATCATTACCCTTATATACTTTAGAAGGGAAATACTCATAAACACTAAGTCCATAGTGTCGCAAGCAATGTAGCATTTTGAATTGAAATTACTTGGAATTTCCAAATATTTATAAAGTTTAAATTACTATCATATTACATACCTTGATTATCTGTATTCTTAACTGTATCCAGTATTTCTTCATCTGATAATGAATTAATTTCTACTATAACGAATAACGAAATGGTGTATTTTATTGTAATCAATTAATTTATTTGTAAAACGTTTACAATGTGATCTAGGTACATTGTTAGAAACCACAAAAGAGTGAAAGTCTCTAAAGTACTTCAGATGATGGGCAGAGATTCAGAAAATCTTAAAAATGATAATAATGTAGTTAAATAAAGTTGGTTTATTCTTCTTTTAAGGTATATTCATTTTAGTTAATCTAATCTAATCAGAAATTTTCTATTAGCTGTACATTTATGCTCGCTTTTGAAGGCGTTATAATTTTCAAATAACTGCATGTAAAAAATGCACCAACCTTCATAAGCATAAGGCATTGTATCAATAACTGCAATAAATGATTAAAATGATAGGTGCAGTGATAATATTAAATCATTGCTAGGATGCATAGCTTATTTTTAAACAATTAGTAGTTATTTAAAATCTGCAAGAATTTTTGGAAATCCAGACCAGTTATTTTTGGTGCCGATATATTATAATTTAAATAATTGACGGATGGACATACGAACGGTGCTTCAGATACGGAAAATATTAGTTTACTAATCAATCTAGGGATGGTAACCTATTGCAGAATAATATGTAATTAATTTCAATTTTATTAGTAAACGTACCTGTTGGATTATTAGGTTCTTCTGATTTATTTCCATTCTGATTTAAATTTTGTTCCTCTTGAACTTCATTTTCAATAAATTCTTTCGTAGAATGCTTCGCACTTTCATATTTGATCAAATGTGAATCATTTTCCTGATTTTCATTTGCTTCCGATTTCTATTAAATATCAATTCAAAATATACAATAATATGAACCAAGTAGAAATTAATAACCTGATGAGATTCGGTAACATCTTCTTCATTATTTTCACCAAATGATGATGTTGAATAGTCACTAACATCAGAAAGATTATCTAAACAAAAGCTACTATCAGTTTCTTCCGAGAATGTCCTATTCAATAAATCTTGTAGAACGATTTCATTATCTACATCTTCCTCAATATCATCGTCATCCTCATCATCCTGCTGCTCATTTCCATCTGAATCTGGAGTATGGCGCTTTCGTTTAGAATTTTCAGTTTTTTTCTGAAGAGAAGACATATATTTAAGTGGGTTTTTAATTTTATTTAATCTCTTTTTATTTTATTCAAAGATTATTTACATTATCTACACTGGTATTATTCTCCTCCTTAATAACTTCCAATGGTTCTACATTATTTGAAATTCGGCATAAAGCTCGGTTTATATAGTTCAATAAGTTGCTAATAAGTGTACCTTTTTGCTTTCGTATTCGCATTTCCTTCAATCCACGATATTTTAAAGCTCGAAGTCTTCGACGACGTGATTGCATAAATTTTACGATTCTTTGTGGCAAATCTGGATCATTACCAAATGACATAGTTATCAGTGACAAAGAGAAACAAACTAAACGTAATACACATAGTGTTGGGAAAAATAAAAAGCGGGGTATGGGTTGAACTAATGGTGGTGGTGAGATTAAATTTTTCCCATTTTTTGATGCTGAAACGGATTTAAATTATTTGAAAATTTATTTAAATTGTCGTTTGTTTAAATTTTTATTTATTTATGACATACTGCTACTCGTCACTTTGGTTAGCACTTTGAGTGTCGTACCCTGTATAGTCCTTATGTAATGCTAATATATTCTGCTTCGCATTATTATAAATAAACAAATTAATCATCGCTTACCTTTTTTCTGAGGAATGATCCACATTGAAGTTTTCTCTATAATCCAAAGAAACCTATCAGTTATTCTAATACTGTACTGTCCCATTTTGGTGGATGCCAACTGTTCTAATACATTATTTAATTTATTCTTCCATCCATTATTTGAACTTTCTTCCTCTGGTATGCCATCAAATTTATTAGGTGAATCCGTTTTGCTCATTTTGTTGATCTATTAATTTCTTTTAAATAACATTATTAACATCAATTGTTCTAGATTAATAGTACAAATTGTATAAATTAGAATATGTGTATAATGACATTAGATATTTAAAACTTCTACGAAGATATTTTTTGTACTTTGCAGTAATCCTATAATAATAAAATGTAATTTAAAGTTCACATTGTCCAGCTCTTTTCGGCTGTTTTTAATTCAATTTGAACGATGTTCGCAAATGTTTGATTCATGTACTATTTGTATGTCTTTAAGATTTTTTGAAAGCATACAAAAACTGTTTAATCGAAACCTTGCATACATACTTCTTATATAGCATAAAAGTTTTAGAAAGTTTTCAGAACGAATAAATATTGAATATTATTTATCATAATAAAACCCATAAAGTTTTACAAAATGTGAAACAATACACATGATATATTAATGATCATTTCGACCGTTACACCAACTCTACGTTGGTTCTAATTTGCAGGTAAGAAGATAAAATATAAGTAATTATAAACATGCAAGAAATTGACATATATTGTGATCGGTGAAACCGCGTGGTAATAAAGATGGGTTGAGTAAGCTGCGCCTAATGTGTGAATTTTTTAATATAAGAATTTTAGCATAGCATTACTAATTATTATAAGATCTGTTGAAGGTTGAAATGCAGTTGCTGATGCCGTACTGAATATTATAGTGCCGAAACAAAATTTACAAATAAATTATAGTATATATACTATAAATTGAGTTGATATCTCATTAATTTACAATTTCGTTAAATAAAAACAGAATTAGAAGTCTAATAGTTGATGATACATTCTAGAAATTTCAATTTACACATCGACTTCATCATTCAATTGAAATAAATAGTCATATTTTGATGAAGACAATTCCAAATGCATCTTAAAATCATAGTCAACATTTATTTAAAATTAATATTACTATTCATGCTTTTTTAAAAATATAAGAATCTTTTTAAAAGTTGTTTAATTAAATTATTATAACTTACTTTAAATCAGCACGTTAAAATCCAATTAAAATTTTTTATATATATTTGTTAAAATTAAACAGAATCGATTTTAAATTTTAAAACGCAATATTATTAAATGAATGATCTAATTAAAACGAACAACAGTATTTTTGTACTTATTACAACTTTTTTAAAAAAAAATTAAAAACATAAATTTACAAATTAAACGTGTTAACCAGACAGACAACACAGAACACAGAACAGAGAACAGAAAATAATTAAAAACCATCATCGAAAGCTTATTTTTAGGCCTCTTGTATTTCCAGCCACAGAAGAGAAATTAAATGCGGATTTTAAAGTTCCAACTCTCGATCGATTTTAATTTTCTCCGACAAATTTTACTGTTTTAATTAGAGCTTTTAAAACTTTTTTTCAAGAATTTGAATTTAATAATTTCTAAGTTCTAAAAGAATTAAAACTATTAAAACCTATGTACTGTGATTTTTTCCATACATTATATATAATATATTTTGTTTTTGTGGTTTTACAGATTAGTTGTCAGGAAACGGAATAGTCTTCAGTTCAAAATGTTAGTTGTCATAGCAAATTGATTATCAACGAAAGTAAACAATGAAAACCTACTGTTGCTTTGTTCCCTATCATATCATGCATAATAATTGCAATTATGTTGTTGATAATATTTAGCAAAGGTGATTTGACACCTATGTAACTTTTTCACTAATTTAATTATAAATCCGTCAATACTAATCGAGTGACTAGCAAATGTCTGAATTACTCAATTAATCTTTACCTTCACTTTGTGTCTAGTCTTGCTGGGAAATCTGGTTGATCCTTTCGTATACCTTATGTCCCTTTATTCTTTTCACAACATTTACGACTTCTACTGGATTAACCGCAGCAGAAGCCATATTGAATTGTACTTTCTTATTAGTGCAATTATTACCCACCAGAAAGAAAATTATTCTACTGAATTGATTCCAAACCTATATAACCTACTCGAATATTTCTTCTTAACACCTCTGCTAGTTTGATACTGCATCCAGTTAAGGAGCCGCTGTTCCAAGCACTAAGCATTCACATGTTCTGGAAGGTAACTGTCCTTGATCGGGTTTATTATGGTATTTTATTATGATATTTAAGACAACTCAAAAGCATGCGGATATCTATTTCTGATGTGATTACCTATTTTCTTTAGGCGTATGTATACCTCTGGGTTCCGTTTTATCTCCTAATAATTTTTCTCATTTTTATAAACGGTCTTCTTTCATTAACCTCTAATCCTATTCACAGTTATGCTAATGACAACACTCTGCATCATTCTTTTTTTTTTTTTTCAAAAAGATATTATTACGATATGTAAATATGTACAATGCTCTCAATAACAATTTATAACAAGCAATAGAGAAATGTAATCTGATATAATCCAATGCATGACCCGATCTTGTCTACTGTCGCATAAACTATCGATGTCCCTATCTCTGCAAATCAATTTACTGGTAATTCGCTCTCCTTAAAAAGGTGCTGCTAAATGGTTTCTTTACACGTTGCAGATACTTCAGTCTGCTTAACATTGCTCCTATATATAAATTTTATACAAGGTCTCTAACGGAACATGATTCCCAATTATCGGCTGATGCTCCAGCGACCACTCTTTACTTCCTCGAAGAGCAAGCTTTCCGGCTTACTACTCAGTAGGTGCATTAAATTTATTTTATAGATACTTCCATGATAATTTCTGTGCTGAGAACGCCAATATCATGGCTGCTCATCGGGTATTCCCACTCTAAATACTTGCCAACACTCTTTGGGTATTTCCACTAAATAATAAACTGACTCAATTGTTATACTCGTGTTCTGTGGAAATTTATTATGGTCGCACAGTCAAATTCAGGAACATATTCATATCGCATACATTTCGTCTGTAGAATCTAAATCTAATGCCTAAAGAAGCACTTTCTGAAATATATTGTGTCCAAAGATTTAACATAAACGTTCATGGGCATTTTTGCAATCACCCTCCTTCTCCTATCCCGTGAGCCGGTTTAAATCAAATTCTATATATTTATAACACAGTTAAAAATGTAATTTGTTCATGGGCATTAAAGGGTAGCCAATTTGCAGAAGATTGACTTTGTTATAGCAAAAACAGATTCACTTTTTATGGGATCAAATATTAATGTTGGTGAAATGTTATTGTTGCCGACTGCCTAACCGCCATTTATATTAATATCTAAATAGTCTTGTAATCGATCTTTGGTCAACCTTACTTTTATCATTCTTAACTGCACTCTTTATTAAAATGGATGATCAGTTCTAATGCACTGTCCGGTTAGTTTGTCTCTGCCAGACGGTCCAAGTTTCCTTTCAATTCAATTATTTTAAATAACTACTATAATAATTCAAATATGTAGGAGTGAATTATTTTAAGATGGAAAAGCGGACTATTTTTAACCAAAAAAACATAATTATTTAAAAATAGGTAAGTAAATGTAAATAAATATTCAGTAATGTATCTACTATGAAATTATTTTTTCAGTCAAAACACAATAAACAAAAAAATTGGAGATGCCGGGGATCGAACCCGGGGCCTTTCACATGCAAAGCGAACGCTCTACCACTGAGCTACATCCCCGTATAGTTTAATTGCTGTATTTACGCAATATTTCGTGTACTGAGTTCGTTTGCTTGCAATATTCATAACTTTGAATACATTAAATTATAAAATCGCTTAATATAAACTAATAAAGTATTTATTACAAACAACAGCACATAATTGTATATTTAAATATATCATTTTTTACTATTACCTGTACTATTTAACCAATTGAATAACATATCGCATGAATGAATACATATATAACGTAAGTATGGAAAGGAATGTAATTCATTCATAAGCAGCTGTATGTTTTATGAATTATACTTAGAATGAATTAGTTTCATGCGCACTGTAAAAGAAACACGTGGTACTTATTCATTCATAATACAATCTAGAATGACTACAAAGAAAATACAAAAAAACAAACGTTTAAAGTAGAGAACACAAAATATTGCGATAATACAATGAATAAATGATACGGGGATGTAGCTCAGTGGTAGAGCGTTCGCTTTGCATGTGAAAGGCCCCGGGTTCGATCCCCGGCATCTCCAATTTGTTTGTTTGTTGTCTTTTAAATGAAAAAATTATTTACATAGTACATTACTGAATATTCATTTACATTTACTTACTTACCTATTTTTAAATAATTATGTTTTTTTAGTAAAAAATAGTTCGCTTTAAATAGTGATTTTTTTTTTCTATGACAAAGCCCATCTTCAGAAATTAGCTACTCTTTAATGCCCATGGGCAAATTAAATTTTTAATTGAGTTATAATGCATAAAATTTAATTCAAACTGGCTCACGGGCATGTGATAGGAGAAGGACGGTGATTGCAAAGATGCTAATGAACGTTTGTCTTAAATTTTTGGGGACAATATATATCCAAATTAATGTATTAGAAAGTATATTTACATTGGATTAAGAATACTAAATTCCAAGCATTTTCTTCTATATAAGAATTTTTAGTGGAAGTTCTGTAATTTTTTGTTTAATTACCATAATCAAGGATTAGTTTATGTATGAAAATAATTTACTAATTTGAACTAAATTTCCTATGACTCTATTTAAATAGCCATAGGACGACAAATTTTACAAACATTATCCATTTGAACATGGTACATTGAAACAATGGTTGTCGAAATCGAAGTTCGATGGAAGGAAAACGAATGTCGAAATATGTATGTGAATCGGGAATACACTCCAATTAAATTCATTTGCATAAATTAATTGATATGTTGAAGCGTTATCGATTTATTACAATTTCAAACAAAAATTCCAAATATAATGACACCAAATTGTCTCAACATTAAATGCTCAATTAGGCAAAAGGTAATCATTGAAAATTCAACAGGATTATTGAACCCCGTTCTTAAATAATGCCAACCCAGTCAAGTATGAAATTCACAAAAATTATCAATGAGAAATTTGGCTTTACTATAATACTATCACCAATATTGTTACTCTTTAAATAATGAATGAGAAATTTGTCTTTACTATAATACTATAGCTTAATAGTGCTACTCTTTTTATACATCATATAGTAATTATGAATGAGAAATTAGATACAGTTTTCATTTATCGTATTACCCCACAATTAATAGTATATTTTCGTCTCGTTTTGTTGCATGTTTAAAAATTATATGAAATAGTGGCACATATATTACATACCGATTGATTGTGTTAGACAGCGTTGCTCTTTAATGCGAGTGTAGTATCTAAAATAAGCGGGGAATTTATATTTAATTTGATTTGAACGCAAACAGAAGAGACAGCTCGACGCCAATACTCGTATATTTTACATTTATTTTGATTGACGTATTTGTTTAATTCAATATTTTTTTTTACAAATGATGATTTTTAATGTTTTTAATACTTCCAATAATATTTTAAAATATCATATTGTTCAATTTTACATAATTTACTTTGAGCTATTCTGCCATATTTTGACAATCTAACTAAAGTATAATTTTAGTACGAATTTCAACAAATAATTTATATACCTATTTAGAGTTTTAAAGAATAATCGTCATTATTAATGAAAGTTGTGTAATTTTTTGGTTGATTACCATAATAGTAGTCTATTCAAGGATAGGTTTATCTATGATAACTTAGCAATACGAACTAAATTTCCTATGACTGCATTTCAATAACCATAGGACGACACAATTTATAAACATTACCCACTATATTCCAGATTGGATAAATCGGATTTTTTACCTAACTTCCAAGCATGTTGGTGAAAAATGTCAATAAGGTATGAACATCTAATAGAGATTTTTTTCATCTTTTACGAATAATTATGCGATATATTTGATTACTGTTATGTCCGTCTGATTAAATGCAATTTTCTTTGTGAATTTTATTATGCCTAAGTCTCTGCCTTGGGTACGTCAAATCTAAACTATTGTTACATACTCCCAAAATCAGATCGAATATAATTATAGTAAGATAATTATATATAATATTCCATCTGATTTTGGTTTCCAGTAGAGATGACGAAACTTTGCAGATACAATTAAAAAATTCGCCCCAAGTCACATGTTATCCACAAGCATAAATTGTGACATATTGAATGCTTGGCGTTTTCTAAGTATATGTGCGATATGCATATTGATAAAAAATTTGCTAAGCTAGTTGTTCTATTTATTTGTTGACTGTTTGTTATAAAAAAGTGTGCGGGCATTTTGCAAACATCCCGGTTCTGATCCTATAACAATGTGGAAGTTTCCCTAACAACGATCTGTTAAAAAAAATATTACTAAATATATATATATATATATATATATATATATTGCTCTATGAATTTTCAAGACTAATTCACTTTGTAAATAGCCGAGCGGTTAACGAAAAGACTATGTTTAATCACGTAGTGTAATAAAAATATCTCTTGCAATTTAATACAAACTTAATTTATTCAATATAACAATTATCGCAAACCATAACAAATAACCTAAATGGTTGTACAACTTTATTTGAATCTTATTTTCTTGTATTTTCTTAATAGTTGTTTTCCATAAATGTCTATTCTATACGGTTCTCGGTCATTTGTATTGTTTATTCGTAGATTTTTATTTATTATTTTTGATGTTGAATTTTGGTAATAGATGGAATTTTGGTGAAGATGGTATTTGTATAAGATACAATTGTGGTGTAATATAATTCTCAGTGACATGCAGACTGTTCTATAACAATATTTTCTATATAAAGGTTCAAGTAATTGGTTGTAAATTTAAACATCATTTTAAGTTAAAATACTAAACAATTTAAATATTCTAGTATTTATTATTTTTGATGATAAATATTGGCAATAGATGGCGTAGTGCAGATGGTATTTGTATAAGATATGGTGTAATATAATTCGCAGTGACGTGCACCAGTCCATATAAAGGTTCGAGTCATTGGTTGTAAATTTAAAACTCATTTTAATTTAATATACTAAAGAATTTAAATATTGTGCAAATTGTAAAGTGAAAGACTATTATGAATGAGATTCTGATTGATGCCTTCTGTTTCCCAATAACATTATGTTTTGTATTAGTTACTTTATATGATTGCGAAACTATGTATTCGTATTTTGGCAGCATTAAAAAAAAAAGTAGCATTTGTTTTATGTGTGTTTTACATTCAGGTGATTTTTTTTTTACTTATTTGAGCTATATTTGATTAATATAAATGTAAAACTGCTAACTTTTATGCTATTACTCGTTATTCTTTACACAGTTTATTATACTAACATAATTCCTTTAACTCACCTTTTATTTAATAAATTTGAAAATTTATTTAAACTGAATTTATCGATGAGTCGAAATTATTTCAATTAATAAAAAATTTTATATTATCATTGTACTTGCATTCGTATTTTATTATATTAAATATATTATAATAAACTAATAAACAGGAAAAAATTGGAGATGCCGGGGATCGAACCCGGGGCCTTTCACATGCAAAGCGAACGCTCTACCACTGAGCTACATCCCCTACATAACAGTAAAGACTTAGTTTTTGCTGCATACTGCCATCTATTTTCATAAATTTGAATATATCTAACAATACTTGTGGACTTCTTAATAGTTAAATGATAATCTACAAAGCTATCATCAAATCTACGAACAATAAATTAATGATTGTTACTCAAATTAGATAAGTAAACGATTATCTGGTGAGTTTAGTTGCTTAATTTTTGCATTGTTTATTTATGCATTTCATAATATTCACATACCAGACTACTGGAAATAGACAAAGTAATAATTAAATTAATAAAAAGTAAATTTTATATGTAAAACCTAGATCACAGACCAAACTACTGGAAATAGACAAAGTGTTTAAATATACGTAAAACCCATATCGATTCGTTCAACGTACAATTTAAGCTGTTGACTTTGGACCAAGATAGATTGCCGAATTTTATAAAATGCAACCGTCTAAGTCAAGTACCTAATTACACTTATATTTTTGCAAGATTGAGTATGTATGCATATACAAATTGGTAGCATACTATCGTTTCAGTCCCAAAATCGAGAAGATATTAATTATATTATCCGATTTTTGGTAACTTTCACATTTTTATGTACTGATTTTCTCCATAATATACAACAAATAACATTAATAGATTTCAGTATTATTAAAAAGAGTGCAATGTAGGTATGTTGTAAATAAAAATTCAGTATTATCGAAATAGTAAGAATAAAAATATGTTGTGCACTTTACAATAAGAAATTTAAGCAATTATAGAAATACTACAAATACCAGAAGATAAGAAATGTTAATGGAGGACAATCAGAAAAAAGTATGCACATTATGACTATAAAAGTAAAAATTAAACACTTAGAATAAAATCATTTTAAGTGTAAATGTATAATAGTATAAATTTTTTTCTATAATATTAGGTGAATAGAAGTGTTGAAAATGGTAAAATGTTGAAGTACATGTAGTAAAGAGTATACATAAAAAGTATGCGGCAAAGGCAAGTAAAAATAAAATATTATCGAAACAACATGTTGTATGTAATGGTACATATGAAAATTATACAATTTAAATAATGAACACTTTGACCGTTCTGATAGCGCTGTCTTTTTCTAGTTCTCTCGAATTCCGATTTAAACTTTCTAATGTTAAAAGTTACTTGAAAATATTTTTCAGAGACTCAAGTATATCAGTATCTAATCATACATTACGAAATAATACCACAGAAACCTACTGAATTATGTGAGAATTCATATAGCAACGAATGATAGAACTGGAACACATTTGTTGAGGCATTGAGGTACTTGTTCTACTTATTTAATGATTGTTTGGTATAACTATAGGCTTGGCCGAGCGGTTAACGAAAATAATATGTTTAATCACGTAGTATAATAAAAATATCGCTTGCAATTTAATATAAACTTAATTTGTTTAATATAACAGTTATCACAAATTATAACAAATAACCATTTAACTTTACAAATTTATTTAAATCTTTTTTCGCATATTTTTAGGCCCTGGGAACGAAGTTCCGTCCGTCCGTCCGCCCGTGCGCATTTGAGAACGCTTTGAGATATTGCTATGAAATTTTGCACGTAAGATTATTATAAGATTTGTGAGGCTATGTTCGAAGATGAGAAAAATTAGAGTACTCCTTCAAGTACCTCCCATACAAACTTTTTACTCCTTTTTTTATTTTTTAGATTAAAATTGTTT
>JANSTX010000006.1:52972-80168 GCA_027564355.1 Penthetria funebris
AATTTTTAATTTTTTTTTGTTATTCAATTATATTATTTTGACCGAGGGATATGTATGAATGAATATATGAGTGACTGTACACTGGAAATAATGTAAACTTTAGTAAATTGAGGAATAAAAAAAGCTATGAATAATTTTTAAAGTGGGTACTTGAAGCCATTTATATTGTTGTATATGCAATGCAGTTTATTCCAGAAGAAAAAATGGGTACTCCAGTTAGAGAATGTTCCATCTACTCTCGTATTCATAGTACATGTTAAATTTTAATATAAAATATATTATTTCTGTAACAAAGTTACTAATTTTAGTATTTCACACTACAATAATTACATATGCAAATTGTGGTTTTTAATTCTGTTTTTTCTGTATTTTTTATTGTTAATTAAATTTATTTCATTAAATGTTCATAGTTTAAAGAACAGAAGGTATAGTTACGAGTAGAGTATTTGAGAAACTCCTGAAATAAAAAAAAAGTTTCAATTATGGATTAGCTTTCCTAACCGAGTTGAAATAATGTTTTGAGAACAATTTATCCAATAAAACATCAAATCACTTATAATCGACTGATTCCAGAAAACTCTATAAATCATTGTTAGGTTTATAAACACGCTCTTAATCTGTGTGTAAACATACCACAGAGAGAGACGATAGTCCATTAAAGGTAGGATGGCCCAGAAATAAAATATGGCAACATCATTAAAGAATTGCTGTTTACTTAAACTTATGGAAATTCTCACTAGAAATATATAATTATCAAATTATTAGAACAATCTGAAACAGAAAAACTTGGACAAATTGTTATAAAAATAATACTGCATTACATTCAGTTGTTAATATGCTGAAAACAATTAATAACATCCTTTATGCTCTGTTATAGATATGTTTCAAATTAAATCATCATTTTATTGCCATAATGCAATATAACATATTAAAGTTTATAATATAATTAGATCACTGATTCTAGGTATTTTGTTCCACATTATTCACCCAATACTAACTCAAAATTAACCTTAAAATTATCGCCATAAAACGATACCTTTCTTCAATTTGTAAATTTCACATTGGTTCACAGTGAGAGTAGCTCAAATATCAATGTATACCAATTTCTTGGTCAATTACCATTCTGAATTGATAATAGATTAATGTACGAATAATCTATTTATTATACTAAAAATAATTTTTGACCACAAATATTGAAGAACTTCGAGAAAATGCTACATAACCGTTTCCAGGACGATATTCACAAATTTGCTTGCTAAATAATATAATGTGAAATCAAAACAGAGATCATCTAGAAACACACTTTCTCACCAAAATATGATATAACTCGTAAACACCATATAGTGCAGGTTGTTGAGGTCGCAACTGTCATGATTGCGAATGGGATTAAAATATAAAACACAATTTATTCTGTAAATTTTTCACGATGGGATTTAATCAAAGAAGTAATTTCATATTCCACTATAATCACTAGAAATTTGTAGATATTAGATTGGACTAGTACGCAGTGCGTTTGGCGTCTAATACTGAATTCTACAGATTGATTTTGTTCTATTCAATTCTAACTTATATTATAACTTACTATAGCATTTCTGCAAATAACATAATATATAGATAGGGATCAACTTTCTAGTATAATACAGTATGTTAGAAAAACTAACAACTAATTGAGCTAATTGAACAATCTTCACCATTCTCAGTTTAACACTGGTACTAAAATTCGGTTCTTTTAACATCCTGCGGATTCCTGTCAAGCTCATGTTTAGTAATATCACCGGTCATCTCACTATGTGGCCGATCCAATTTCAATTTCTGCGGTTGGCAATTTTTTTCATTGCCTTTAGATCTTCACGAATTCTTATTTGATACTGTATTTTGTCAGAAAATTTTTGGTTATGTGCCTGATAGTCACCTATTGACGAAAACTTGAATATTTTTTTTGTCATCATCCAAGTTTCACAGTCACACAATAGTACTAATAAATAATTTGTTGTCAAAATACGCAACTTTAGACATTTTTAAATTTGTGACGATCACAAGACACCATTCAGCATACCACAAAATTGGCCGAGCCTTTTTACATCAGTTTGGTTCAACACCACCATTAATTTGCCAAAAAAAAATCTTTCCAAACATTGGCAAACTTCAACTTCATCTATTACTTCGCCGCTGACCAAGTGCCCTCTGTTTTACACCCAAATTCAAATTCAAATTCAAACATCCTTTATTACATAATATTTGTACATCATTTGTGCAAAATAACAATTTTACAGTGCATCGAACCCAGATGCTTATTGTACAAGCTTTTGGAAGTTTAATGATATGTGCAAACTGTGGGAAAATTGGAGACTAATTGGGGATAAAACTGGGAAAAAAGCATTACTAAAACCAGTGTAAAGTGACTATGGGGGTAAAACGGGGGATAGGGGAGAAGAAAAAAGGAAGAATTAGCCGAAGCGCGTCACTCCAATATCGGAACCTCTACTGAGACATCGATAAATAAGTAGTGACATTGAGGGAGTAATCAACATAGAGTTAAATCTCTGATTTGTTGATGCTTCGGCAATGGCGTCTATGTAAATTGAAATAAATTAATTTCAACGTAGTAACTGTGCCAGGCCTACCAGGCCTGAAACCTGATTGTTCCTTTCGGATAACCAGGTTGTACTGCTGCTGTGTAAAAAGCAAGTTGATACCATGCCAGTTTTTACACATACTCAAGTTACCCGTTTCCGACAATTTAATTATATCAACCTCATTTTCCACAATGTTGGCATATCATCAGATAACAACACTTCACTAATAATGATGGGATCCAATATTGATGCAATACCATAAAAGTCCATTTTCGACATTTCGGGTGATGTGCTGTCTTGCCGCTCTTTAGGTGTTTTAAAGTGGATATGATTTCACCACAACTTGGAGCAGAATCTCTGTATCAGACTCTGAACATATAACATCGGGTCTATTTAGTAGCATCACAAAAGTTTTCAGTCCTTCTTTCTATTTGTTTAATCTCATTTGAGATCAACAAACCGTCCCTAGATTGAATTGGACTCTTTGTCCAGTTGACTATATTGTGTCTGCAAATTCTATTAGTCCGTCGCATTGCTGTTGTCAATCGCATTCCTAATGTTTCTTCTCCTCTTTGTTATATTCAAAATATCATCATAAATCCATTACTTCCTTTCATAACTAATGTTACCAAAAACATGTAAGTTGCTTAGTCAATTTTATATTCCGCAAAATGACAATAAAAATAACTTATACCTCAAAACACTGCCAGAATTCTCTGGAGTTATACATAGTAGATTTCACATCGATTAAAAACTGTATATAAGTGAAGCATATATGATACAGTTAAGCCATTCGTTATTACTCTAGGCAATTAATCCATAAAAGAGTTCTGTATATGTTGAATTCCAGGAGAAAATTAACATTAACTTTATAATTGCAAATAGATCAATCCCTTCTCGCATATATTATAAGCACTTCATTGTTCTTAACAACTCACAGACACAGTCGTTATTCAAAGAGATGGGATATACTTGCTGATGATAGCAATTCTTCATTGTTAATCGTATTTTTTAAAAAGTTTAAATTCAAATAGAATTTAATAATTGAAATGAAGAAAAAAAAAAGTTTTTTCCCTAACAAAAACACCTTATTGCAGATTTTTTTTTCCTTTTATTTTATATGAGAGAGTAAATATATAAAAATAAAAAAAAAACCCAATAAAATTTAAATTCGCTTTTAAAAAGTTTTTTTTTATTTTTTTATTTTCATTTCTATGCAAATAAAGTAGTAAAAAAAAAATACAGAAAATTCTTTTATTTTCAATTTCGGTTTGAAATGATAACGAACAACTTCAAAACCATAAACATTTTAATTAAATAAAGTTTTGTCAAACTTCAAAATATCTCAACTTTAAAATGAAATTGGCAAAAGTGACGATAAATGTACACCCATACGAGTAGTAGGTACTACCCTTTGTTAATACCAAATCAAGTGAATTTTAGGGTGACATTTACAAAAATCATTCGTATGTGTGGAGTTTAAATGCAATTTTAATCAAATATTCCAGAAATGTTTGTATATTATTATGGACTTATGGGAATATATTTATGATTTATATTCATATATTTTATAATGAATGGTTTAACATACTCGTATATGCCAGGAAAATTTGCATATATAGGATTTATTCCAATACTAAATATATTTAGTTTATTAGAGAAATATGTTATGAAGATTCACACTTCAGTGGGTATCAAAAGTGTTTTGAATTAGAAATATAGTAAAGAGATTCTTAAAGTTTGTTATATAAATGTTTACAATTATATTTCTGCACTCGAATTTACCGCATCCAAGCAGCATCCTTGTTTCTAGAATTAGGAACATGAATCAAAATACTGTTTGTAAATTAAAAGTCTATGGTAGGAGCTGTTGGATATTTCCACATTGCGTAGTGTTATCAATTTTAATGTGGACACTAACATATAGGTTACTCAAAATACATTTAACTCCACTCGGTATTTCTGATGTGACATAATGTATGTCATATGTTCAATACATTAAAAATGGCTCACCAATCAAATATGGCAGCTGGTGAATTATGTACATCTCTTTTAAATTATTCTGATGGAAGATAGAAGAGCTATAATTGATGCCAAATTTTTCATTCGAAAATACTATAGGCTCTCATTTGTTATTCCTTGCATATCAGAAACAGCAATGTAACATCATTTTGTTGACCTGTAATCACCCATGTAGGAAAGATTATTATCATTATTTATGGAATCAATGTCGAAATGAATTTGGAGCAACAATTATATGTCATTATGGTTTAAGGTTCAATTGAATATCGACGAAGTAAGTTTAAAAATATGACTTAGGAACTTCGGCAGAATCTTTCCAGCCAAAAATTTAACCATGACTCATCATAGCGTAATCTTAAAGTATTAATGAACGAGTACAATATATCTGAAGATCACAGTAATTATCCACTTTAAAGGAAAAAATGAATGTAAGCATTACCCTTTAATTTACATGGAATCCCTTGATGAATTCCTTTTAAATTCTGTACTTATATAAAATTGTACCAATGGTTAAGTGATTCTATTCAGCATACACAACGCCCTCTTACACTGTTCTCATAGCAGTAAACGTTTGGTTTGGATTAACCATCTATCAGCCTATGCTCCCTATTGAAATTAAGGTCAAGATGATCAATTGTGGAAATACTATATGGTCTAAATTATTATTAAATATATTATTATATAAATTATTATTATATATTAAAAAAAAAAACAACTTATAATATTAATTTTTAATTCATTGCTTTCGTATATCGTGTAAGCTAGAAATAAAATACATGAAAATTGAAGAGTTACATAAAATTCTACCATAATACGAGTACCAACCTACTCAAAAACGTAAATTCCTATACGAAAAATACTTTTCTTTCAAAAACATTTTTAGGAAGATACATTACGAAATATGTAGAAATATACTCATATATATATTTAAGGGTTTATGTCTATTGCAGTAACCACTTTAAATAAAATATCAAGCAGCTACACATACTTAAAAGGAGCATACAGTTCTTTTTTCTAAGGACACATATAATTTTAAGATACAGTTACCTGAACCCAATTCTTTCAAAGAGAGTTTCTTGTTTGTTTAAGGTGGTTATCGCAAAAATTTTTAACTGAGTCGGACATGAGAGTGAAATTGGATTAACTTGTGAAATATAGCTCACAGACGAAACTAATCAAAATTGGTACATCGAGAAAATGTTCAGATGCAGTCAGCGGGAAAATGTAGTAGAGAGAGGACTGCCAATATTTGGGAAGTTTTTTGACAATTGATAGTGGTGCTGAAACAGATGTAGAGTTACGTATACAAAAAGTCGTTAAAAATTTCAAAGAAATCTAAAGTCTCGCATTTTTAAAACAAATTGTTTATCGGTACCGTTGAATGGCTGTAAAATGACAAAAGTTTACGTCAAGACACTGACAGATTTGAATTCGATGAACTAAATAGTCAGTTGAACAAAGTGGAATTGTATCAGCCATACACCGGTCGGCGATATTGCAAAATGTGCACTTGACTGAAATCCGCAAGGTTTGTTAACGTCATATATTAACACGTAAAGTAACGGTCAAGATGATAAGGATATAAAATCGTGGGTGTAAATGAAGAAAAAAATTGAAAAATTTTGCCTATACGTACCATATATTTGTCATTTTACCAAAATATACGATACTTAATTTACATTGTCTCTTCTATATCTTCATATTAAGCGAAGGTAGGTTAGGGTTCGTTCTAAAGTAGGACTTTTAATTTCATTTCAATTTATTATACAAAATCACACTCAATTTTGCTTTGGATGTGAAAGAATTTTGCTTTGGAAGTGAAAGTTATGAATTCCAACCACATAAGATGGGAACTCTCATTTCGGCTAGTGTTTCTTTTCATTATAACAAATATTTTATGTGTTTGTCTACATTGTCTATGGGTTTGCAGTATTGCAGAAGGAAATAAATTACAACATGTCCGTATTTGACGATCAGCACATCTGTATTCCTCAATTAAATCCATAGTCATAAATAACGACAGTTTCAGAAATATTTTCCTTTACCTTTGATAACATTTTTTTATTGCATTACTCAAAACTGTACATCAAATAGGTTAGTATATAGAGTCTTCTTGTGTCTATCTAGTTTCAAATCTTACAGCAAAGTGCTTGCATACCATAAGTTTTTGACCTTTCTTTGGTCAAATATAAACTGCTTTTCTAAAATATCAATCACGATGTCTATTATCCAATATTCGTTATATTTTCATAGTATGTGAAGTAAATTTGATTAATCTGTAATTTGAGAAATTCTGAATATCTTAAAAATTCCGTATAAAATTTTTAATGACGCGATACAAACAAGATTTCATTCAGGAATCCGTCAATTTCAATTTTTATTGATATGCCGCTATGGTATGTCTTTGTCTGTATATAGTGTTCCTTTGAACAGCAATTCCATATAGCCATATATGTTTCTAAATCGTGACGAGATCTTTCCAGTTTTGTGCATAAGGGGTATCTATGGATTATTTTAAAATTGATTATAAATATTAACTATTTCGAATACAATCTGTATATAGTAAAATGTCCATACCTTAAAATCTTCCCGATATATACTCGTATAGTAGCCATTATTATGCATATTATTTACTCGTAGATTATTGCACAATTACATTATTTTTTATGAAAATGATGTGAATGCAAATACATAATCCTATACAATATCATGATAATTTTAAATAATACGAAACACTTATACTTTATTTTAAACATTCTAGATTAGTATTATACACAATAAACGTAATCCTGTGTATCAAATATAGTCTAACTAGAAACTGCATCGATTTATATTGTACCTGCATTGCACAAACATAGATAATCTAAAGACGTAACATTCTGACAGTTATGAAATCGTAAGTCTCTCGACTTGCATTAGATTAATATGGACTACGATGCTGGAATATAAAATTATTATACATAAAATGCGGTATGGTGTGTTGAAGTTGAAGTAACCATTTGCTGGTTATTTATCTGAAATGTGCAGGAAATGAAAAGAAAAATTATTTCAATTAAATAGAAACATTTTCTAAAAGTAAAGGAAATTCTCTAGTTACGTCTGACAGTTTATATGATAGCCGGTATAAATGTTAATATTATCATAATATTACTATTTGTGTAACAAATGGAAAAGATATCAAAAGATCACATTTATATCTACCTTAATTAGTTATATTATTTAATTTTAAAATTTCTAGTGGATTTGGTTGGATATTAATTAACTGATATGTACACATCATCATCAATGATGAATTTTAACTATTAAGTAGTATATATTTCAATGAGGGAATTAGATTTTATTTGATGAATGTGTAGAAATTAATTAGTTACTTTAACTATTTTTGATATTATTCATCAATGATACTGATGCCTTATAGTATAGTAAAATACCATGAAATATTAAGGTCAAAATAATACGAAATATAAACGCTGTAAATTCAAATTAAAAGCGCAACTAAATTGGCTAAAAATCTGAAGATTTCAAACTCAAACTTATAGGAAACACACTGAAAATCTGAAGATTTCAGACTCTCAACCACACGAACTAAACTAAATTTTTTACTGTAACTGAAAACAAGATTTGTGAAGCATCCATATTTTCACTGGCACAAAAGGACGTTCGGCTTCAACTATCAAAATGCACTGAAAGTCTTGCAAAATGTGTTAAATGGTTTGTTGTTCCATTGAGTATACAAACAATTTGGTTCCATCAGTAGACATTCCAACAGGAGTTGACACCATTTCATAAAGTTTAGCAATATTGACCTATATAGTTGCCAATAAGCAAGTGTGGAATCATTAAATTTTTCGCTGCAATGCCTTCTTCGAAAGATACTTCTTACCAAATTATATATTTTCCATAAAATGTATGTTTACCATTATTTTACAATAATAAATAATTTAATTCATAATTGGATGAAACTGCGAAATTTTTAATTGTTTAAATTAGGATGTTATAGAATAGTTATCCAATTGCACATATGAATAATTCAGTTGAATGGTGCATATGTCAATAAGTTTATTGGCGAACTAAAATATTTATCACCAAGTAAAAAAACACACCAACTTCAAAGTTCATTGGTGACATATTTTTCACCAAGTAGCCAAATACGTCTATTGCCTCTATACAACTTTATCATGCATGTCTCAATATATCCAATATCAATTTAGATTTTGTGATCGGATATGTAAATAGATCAATATCAAACTTGTAACTTGAACGGATCCAAACCATAATACGCATTTACACAATTTTCACAGTAAAAATGGCCGAATTGATCCATATTCGCCACATTCAAAATTTTGATCTACCGTCTCCTTTTAGATTCCTATACTAAATATCCAATCCATTTACTTAATCTATCTATGCATGGAGTGATTGAACTTTGTTGACTATTTTTTCAATTTATATATAAATATTTATACGAATATATTTCATATTTACATTACATTGCCGTGATGTTGATCTAATTGGGTTGAGCAAATAAAAGAAAAATTACAATAAAAAAAATTTCCCATACCGGGAATCGAACCCGGGCCTTCTGGGTGAAAGCCAGATATCCTAGCCACTAGACAATATGGGATATATACTACAGTCATCGTCACCACATATTATGCTTACATATTTTACATTAAAAAACATGAGTAATTTTTACAATTTTTTTACTTATGTTTTTTTTTTTGCTTAGATGTGTGTCGTTATGAGTTTGTTATCTTCATATTAAAAATGAAAATAGAAATCTGAAAACAAATTTACTTTTGCAAACATTACTGTAGATTAGTTACGGTTGAGTTTTTCGATACTAAATAATGTCTTGAATAAAGTTTTTACTACTATCGTTCAAGTGTATATAGTTTGGGGTTATGTTTTTTAAACAAGCATTGTAATATGTGGCATAACCGTGTAATGATCCAGATTTTATACATGAGAGCTGATGATGCGTATGCGCGTTACTAAAATGGTAATTTCGGATTTCCATTACGCAAATGATCATAGGTTATAAATAGTGCATATTATTTTGCTCGTATGGTGTCAATGATAATAGGGTTCGGGTTCGAAAGTATTTTTGTATGAGCCTAAATGTATTTTAGAAAAATATGTTTACACACACATTTAGGAATATTTTATCGAAGAGTTGCTTTATAATGTACACATAATGTACATTTTTTATAGAACTTTAATGATCACCTCTGATGGATGAAAGGAATAGTCAAAAAATTCCCATACCGGGAATCGAACCCGGGCCTTCTGGGTGAAAGCCAGATATCCTAGCCACTAGACAATATGGGATATATCATGATCGTCACTAATAGTAACTTCATAATACATAAAGTAATGTTCGAATATTTTTTATTTAACTTTTCTATGATCGTATTTGATTTATAAAAATTGCCGTAGGTATAGTTAAGGTTGAATGTTGACGTAGTATTTTAAATAATTTAATAATTGTAATTAAAATATCTAATTGTTATAAATAATATAGCGATGTTGTTATATGTAAAATAAGATCCATGATTTCAGCCTTATATATCTACAAAAATTATTTCTAATTTCTACAAATTGACCCGTGTATAGCTGTAAATGCTATTGTTTTGTATTTTAACTGTCATTTTGAATCAGGAACTGTCAGGAAATTTTATAATACCGTATTCTAATAATTTATAAAATACAAGGTATATTCAGTATATACTATATAGATTCTTCATGCCGCAATAAACGTGCTTTAAAATAATATTATTCACAACCGGATTAGTAGACTTATCGGGAAATTATGAACAAATTATGCAATCAACTTCCAGGCTTGTCTTGATTTATAAACTTAAAAAGACAATGTGCATGAGGAAGACCTCGTATTTGAAGTTCAATAATGTAATGTAATTAACAATGTTTTAAGCACGGATTTTTAAATTGCACCAAGCACATCTATTATCTCGTCTCACATATTGGATTACAGGTAAATTTGATAAATAAAATGTAGTCGTCGAAGTACCACATGCCATATATTATCCTGATATAGTTTTGACATAAATTTGCAACCGTCAATAAAAGACGAAAGTAAGATTTCTTGTGGAATTCATGACATTCATTGGATTATTCATTCGAAAATCTGAAACTGTATCAGGATAATTTATAAATAGCTCAGCATAAGAAGGTATAGACAACATTTATATTAGTCTAAATATCTGAATTTAAAAAATATGTTCTGAAATGTTATGGTAAACCTCCCTAGAAATTTAATAGACTCCCATTTGAAAATTCTTGGATTCATAATCATTAGCGGTGAACAGGTTGTATATATATCAATCAATTTCCTTTATTACACAGTAATTTGATGGTTATAAGCTGTGCAATATTTTGAAAAATGAAAAGGATTGAGAATCGATTATAGCATACCGAACATTTCTACAAACGACTTCATGGTTCATTACAAATCTTTCGTCATCTGTATTCCATTTGCAGCAATTTCGCAATTATATAACCGAATGAATGGCTAATAAATATTTATAATAAATGTATAAGGCGATAGTTTTAATCTACCACTCGCAATTACAGTCGAGTTAATACTTTATCTATAGAGCGTTTCAAGAGAATACCAAAAGTAATTTCTTAAAAATGCGCCTATACCTCACCGACAATGAAGGTGAAGTTTCAAAAATAGTTCATAGTGCTTAAGAAGAATGATAACAGGAACGTATAGCTTCAAAAACTGTTCGCCCTTTGGTGATTAATAGGAATATATTCTCGAAAACTGATCGGAATGTATGTACTGTTTTCTATAACCCATTCCACAGCACTGTACTGGTAGCTATTGATATGAAAGCAAACGTAAATTATATATTTTTGAAATAAAGTATACTTTCATTTCGAACATGATATTTCATTTTAAAATTTTTGAGCCCTAGTTTACGGAGGACTTGGGAATAAGATCGAATACTGCACAAGAAGCCTGTGAGTTGTTGCATTGTTGTAAATTATGTTAATTCGATCTTCATTACTTGAAACAAACATTTTCAGAGCATTCAATTCGGGAAACTTTGATATAATTGAGTTTTTAATCAAATTGTATAATATTTCCTTTCTGTTCATATGCTTTTAATTAACGTATTTTATTTTTTATAATAAATTAATTTTTTTCTTTAATAGTTAATTGCATTTTATAATATATACATGCATTCTCATATAAATGGTGATATACTCGAATTATTAAGTACGTTCGTTTATATTAAATTTTTTTTTAAACTCTAAAATTAATGTCAAAATTTTATAATAAAAAGAATAAAAAACAGAGAAATGTATATTTATTTTTTTTTTTTTTTTGCTGTGTGAAAATACAGCAGCATATAATTTCTTATAATTTTTTCTTTCCATATAAATTACCCTAATTAATTTAAATAATCACATTTTTAACAATTCACATTAATACTGTATGAAATCCTTAAGGTTTTTCATTACATGGCAAAACTTTAAATATATAAAATGATGTAGTTATGAAACACTCAAGTGAATATTTATATTTAATACTGTGTTTCAGTGTATAAATTATTAAAGTCGTTATGACACTATTATACATGTCATATATACTTAAGGACTAAAGTAATGTTCCATGAGATGTTAAGTGCATAAAAGCATATAAACAGCATTTTATGTTTGTTATTTCGATATTATATACTATAAATTTATAGCTATATTTCGAAGTATGAAAATTATGCTCCAGCTATGTGTACAATATGGGAAAATCAGCTTCCAGTTATATATTGTTTAATAATGAATGACAATGATACTCAGAATCACATGAATGTATATACAGTAACATCGTACTCTCTATTTATCATACAAATATTATTAGATATATCAATTAAATTAGTATCGAAGCAGCTTAAAGGTTTCGATATTCAAATAATGTTCATTCAAATATATTATCAATACGTCAAAGGTTATGATATGGATATGTAAATTTGACTTTCAGAAACAATAGATATACGCATTTTCGATTTTAGATTTTAATTTTCACACACAATATGAGATTATAAGCAGTACAGTTAAATCACAACACAATATATTGCTAACAGACAGAATTTAAAATGTCGAACATAACTGTGAACGCAACTGAATACATAAATTGTGTTTGCAACTCAATCCGATAAAATACGTATTGTTATAAAAACTGTTAAGGTAACTACCTTCTATTTATTTAATGATTCTTCCTTATTAAATAGCCTTGGATATATGTAAAGGCTATGTTTTATCTTATCCTCTGAAAAACCTCTTTTGTTTATGGAAAATCGAGTCATATGAAACACAGTTATGTGAAGTTGAATTATTGCTAAGTGTATATATGCAAAATGTAGTTTTGTGCGGAAATATGAAGCAGTTATTATCTTGTAATTGATGGTACTATATTTTTCCATAAAAGAATACACAAAGTAATTTGAATAGCACCAAACGGGAAGATGGAGAAATTCTCTGTTATCAGTTAGTAGTTTTACTGGTGCAAATGTAGTCGGTGATCATTATTTGATTATTGAACAAATTATATTAAAATTATAGATATGAAGAAAAAATTGTGAACTCGTAAACGAATAAATGTTGATAAATGTAATGAGAAAATAGAGCAACACGGTTCACATGCGATTCGAATCGTTTAGTATATGACAACGAACAACGAAACTGAAACATATTCGCTGGCGTTTTGAGTTATGAAACTTAGTTATGAAAAGATGGAATGGATAAGCGATGACACGTGGAATCTAAAAAAGATTAGATCAAAAATATAATTACCAATAACAATGCACAATATACAGAATAAGGACAAGTGGACAAACAAGTTGTTAATATAGTGTACGTGAAATAAGTTTTAGAATCAGGTATACGAACAAAACAGGCAGATTTTAACGCCTGGTAGATCTTGTCATTTATAGTATACTCGTAAACATGTTTGTGAAAAATAGAAAAAAATTGAATGTCAGGCGGTGATATGGGTCTCACGGATTTTTTATAAATTCGTACTATAGTTTCTAGCAACATGAAATTGTTTCTTCAAATAACGTCATAAAGGCATCCAGATATTATCTGGCAGCCTTGTTGTCTTGATAGCTGCTTGTTTCTGCATCCAAGTAACGGAAGCTCATAACTTGATCAATTGGTATATTATCTACCACTAGTTTGCATTTTATTGGTTCCATAACTATAACAATTGATGTTGTATATAATAGATGTTGCAAATCGTTTTCACTTTCTGCAATGAAAACAGCATCGTCCGCATAACAAATGATACTGACCAGTTGGGTTTAGATACTCTTTATTCTATCGGGGTTTTTAAGCTTCAGTATTTTAGGTACGCCATAAATTTTTCAGTTGCTAAAATCTTCCACTTCTTCTGTAAAGCATGATTTAATTTTCTGTTTTGAATGGATATTAACTTGCCTTCGTCCAACCGCTTCATATGTTGTGTTATTAATATTTTAATATTTTCTTTTAACTTGCACCATGCCTCTTCGAACATTATCTTCAATGGAATTGTAGGCATTGTTAATTCGAAGTTCATTGTTAGCACGACAATCTATCAGTGCCTTTCCATTTTCATTTAGTGTTTCTTCGTTAAGTCTCTGTTTAACGCCATTCAACACAGAATTTCCCACCCTAGCATTCATAAATCCTCCATTATAATAATTTTGTCGTTAGATGAAAAGCAGTCTGCCTGTGGTTTATTTACATCCGGAACATTTATAAGTACAGGCTATATGCATATATAAGTAATCTATCACTTAGGTATTTCATATAATGAATGTTCAGTTCAAATCGATTATGCAAAAGTAAACCAACCTCGGAATGAACCTGTTAGTTCTTATTCTTGTCACTATATATTAGAACATAATCATTGTATCTATTTATCGTTCTCGTTCCCGATAAGGCACACACTCAATATTACGGCGTTTCATTTTCATTAACAGATATTGATCTTTATTGTTAAACGATGTTATATTCCAGAAAGCAAATGCGGCCAGTTGCATTTAACTTTGCTCTCAGTGCATACCATCTTCTGGAATATGGCAATGTAAACTGCATAATTCAAACTCCATAAATAAACATATAATGATGTATCTTCGAAAATGAGATAAGTTCTTATCAACATATCCAATGTGAGGGTGAAACATTATGATTCGAGTATATATGAAACATAAGGCGTTTATTCGATATGTTGTATTAAACACTATATATGACTGCCTTGATCAGTCAAAAATTAAGAGTATCACAGAGGGATTAGTCTGATGGACCCTAAAGTGACATATGTGAATAAACTAATAAGTTACCTTATCCATTAAAATGGAATCAGTATTACGTCAGTGTATCAACAAATCAACAATATTCTACTACCCATACAATATAGGTGTTTAATTTGCGATTATTATATAATATGGACATAAATAAACTTACTATAAGAATTATCCTACATTTACGAATATGATATGATGATTGATGACAAACAGCCGTGCTTATAATATAACACCCTTATATACACAAATTCACTATAACGTAAAATATGTACTCCATAAACAAGACATAACAAATTTATTATCGATTTTTGGTTAAAGGTATGCAAAATGAGGCGAAATATGAATATACTGAATTCCAGTCACAAACATTCCTTTACTTACCTTACCCAATTTAAGTGTTAAGTAAGTACCCATGAAAAATAATGATCGAACAAATGTTAAAATTTCCATAAACTAAGAGCGATGGACATGATAAAATATATGTTTTAGGGTGTTATTCACATAATTAACACAATTCTTATCTAACATTTTTAGATTATTATTCTTATTATTATTATTGTATGTATGATTACATTTATACACGAATATGAACTATAATTTATTTTTAAAGGGCTTACTGTTGGAAAATTATGATACTCAGATAAGCTAAGTCATGTTTAAGTTTCAAAATGCACAATAAATAAACAGAATGTACAGAGTACTATAGGTAGGATAAATAGAGAAACTCACCTTCCATTTTAATGTGCTTGTACTACCAGGGAAAATACCACAATATTCAAAATTTTCTGGAAAACTTGGTTACATTGTTTTGACAGCTTTTGTCTCTATTGTTAACTTTTCAAATATTATGCTTTATCCAACATTTATTACGGCTATGAATTTTATGCGAATTGTAGTTATTAGGATCAGCACCAAGTTATTATTATATGAACATAACAATATGGTTAATAGTCTGTAATTATTTTTTTTCCGTATAATCTAACACTTTTAAAGTTATATTTTCATTCAAAAAATAGTAGCTATTTCCTTCCGCTTCAAATTAAACATGAATGCATTCAATTTATAAATGAAATAATCATCCAAATATCGAATGCATAAATGTGATTATATATGTAGATAGAATTAAAATTAGGGGTAAAAAAAAAGCAAATAATACATTCTAGGCAATTAGTACCTTAGGCGACATAAATCTAAAAATATCAAGAATCAGACTAAAATAATTCACTTATGCATTTCAAGCGATTTGCTTGCCAAACGGGGAAATCTGTAGAGTTGCCCGATACATAATAAAATCAATAATATTCCAATAAGTACATCTATAACTATGTTATGCTATGAATGCAGCAAACGGTAACACTTATTTATATCAGTGGAAATGATATTTCGAATCATCCAAATTAACCTCAAACATTATAAAAAAAAATGCAATAGAATAGTAAATTGACAAAGTTTTAAAACTATAAACTTTGTGTAAACTATGCGGACTAGATTCTGTTGGTATTATTCTTAGCAATCATCTGCTAAAAATTCTTAAGAACGTGCATTCATCAAAAAACACAAATTAGAAAACAGCAGTAAACGGAGTAACGCCTGTACCAGTTTTCGTATAATGAAGGCTAGCATATTGACAACACTTAGCACCAAATATACCTCATCTATAAACATGTATAATGGAGATGGATGTTATTAAACTATACCATATTATTTAACTGAATTTGATGTTTTAGCACCATTTTAAAAACTTTCCATATCATACCCAAGGTTTCTTCACGGTGTGCAATATTTCCAAAATATTAGAAAAAATATTCCATACTACCATAATTGAATTGAAACCAAGATCATTTTTATGTTGCTCAACGAGAAAGATGCCAAATTATCTGCAAATTGTATTATTATGTATTCGAACAACAAAGATACGTATCAAAGTTTCAAGTTGAATTCGCATATTTGTCAATAATTTAATGTAAAATCTACACATGAGTGATCAAATAGTGATCACTGCGTCCTGGTCCATGATATCCTCACATCAGATGGAAAGAATTCGAATTCTGGAACGCAAAGTTCTTCGATTATTAACAGGTGCCAGAAGGCCTAGAGGTGAATATAGGCATATTAGTAACCGAAGGATTTACCGTGTTGCGGGTATCGAAAGAATTGATAAAGTGCTGGTTAAACAGGCGATGAGAGTCCGAAAATGCCATTTTCAGGTGATCTAGCAGTAGGCCCATTAGATTCGGCGAACCGATAAACCATAGAATCAAACATCCAATGCACCTCTATCATCTGGGTATCAGTGATAGACAATATAATAATGACGGTTTATTAACTCTATATCATCAACGATTCAATACTGATTCACAACTTGTGTATAACGTGGAACAAAACCATGAATGTATTTACGAAGACCTATAAATGACTCTATCAATTCTACATTCTCCTCCCCAACACACCCCCCCATATTCCTACTATCACTTTATACTGGTTTTACAAATCCCTTTTCCCAGTAGAAATCATAATCCAAATTCCACCAGCCCAAGGTAGTTTATCCCCTCCATATATAGTAAAAAAAAAGTTCACTATATGCACTGTAAGCATTGTGGGCAAAATGCGTTTGTCATCAATGTATTTTTTTGTAAATAATTGTAAATTACTTAATAAAGGATTTTTGAATTGAATTGAAATTGATCAGTGTAAACATTTGTATCTCTAAAACTTATATGATCAATTGGACTACTTATGCTACCGTTTGGGGATAAACACGTTATCTTGTGAATTGTTTAGTGATTGAGAGAACGTAAGACTAGATTGTGATTAGTGTATATATCAACGTAGAATTCACCATAGTTTATATATTATCCATACAGTACCCATTGCCGATTCCCAATTATTATCTGCTTTACATTATTGTTTGGCAATAAACCAACATAGCTACAAATATTCATATGACACGATTTTCCAGGAAACAAAAAGGGAGTATTTCTTTTATTTCCTTCCACCGCATCTCGCTCAACATTGCAATGGTAATATAACGCAAGGTCGTCATCACACAACTTTCTATTCCGATTTGTTAACGTTTCATGTGTAGTTTAAAATTTATAAAATAAAAAAAAACACACCACGAGTAAGTGTGTTACTGCAAACCTATAAATTAGTAAATAAATTTTAATTTACTTCCTAAGTATACGCGCTCAACCGCTCCGTAAAACTGACTATTTTAATTGAATGTAATCAGATGTTGGTAACATATAACTGTATTACCAACGGACACCTCATGGTTATACAGTAAAAATGTTATATTTTTTGATGCACAATATTTGTGTTCACGATGAAGATTAAATAATCGTCTATAAGAAATATTGACTGTTACTTGTTACGAATAAAGATTCTGACTAAAATCTGAGTTACTCAACTGCATCAAGGTGGTGTCTCTGGAAACTCGATCATGATATATGGCAATTATGGAAAATGATTGGTCATTTAAACTTAATGTCATACCCTTTGGTGTCATATCGTCTTCGTCGATTAAATAAAAAAGTATCTCACAAACAAACTATGTATACACCAATTTACCAATTGATGGAAACCAGAACAATGATTGATGCCATAGTTTACAGTTGTAAAAAGTATTTTTAATCATCGTACGATATACCATTAAAAAACACTATCAATGGAACAAATAAAGAGGTAACTTTAAACCACAAAAACCAATATATTCAACATATCTTTAGTTCAATTGAAACATATATTTTTAGTAGCATTTGCACGATTCCATAGCCATTAAATGGAATTGTAAATTCTAAATTTATTACCTTTTAACTTTGACATTTTGATAAGCAATTCGTTATAGTTCTTTAGATTTATACCACAGCTGATGTCATATCTGGACAAAAAACTATATTGAATATTGTTATTTTTCACCCTTAAGGAAAAACGAATTGCTGTAAAAACGGGAGACGGACATATAGTAAAAATGAGGTCAATATGTGATTTTGTTACCATTTTTATAAATTGTTAATATTTTATAAATATTTAATGTACTATAAAAGAGTATAGTGCTACACGAGTACTATGAGTATAGATACCCTCATCTGGAAATAGTTTCAATCTAATTATTTGTGAAATACTGGCTATTTGTCACTTATTGATATTTATTACTATAATATGTGTCAAAATAAATTAGAAACTGTTTACAAGGAATGATTGATTAAGATTAATAGAATAATGTAATGTCAAGCCTGAATTCGGACATGATAAAAATAATGTTTAAAAGCAAAGTTTGAACATTAATTTAATAAGATCCATAAATGGACATAATGTAAATTTGTTAAAAAAAAATAAGGGTAAAAATTTTATCATATTGGCCTGAATTTTACTCGTCGAATTATCAACGAAGTTTCAGAATTCATTCGTAGTTAAAGGATGAATGATAATTTACAACAGTTTTTGAATAAAATTGCTTGCTCAGAAAAAGACGTTGATAATTAAGTTTTTGCAGCCGATTTTTAACCAAAATAATTGGTATACTATAACAGAAGCTTTAAATTGATTTATCATCATCATCTCATTCTTGAATGTGCCCGAGATTATTAATCAATAAACAACCATATAATTGTGTTCACAATTTATGGCGACCAACGTCACTTCACATCACTTCTTTCTTGCATCAGCTTTTTTATTGTCAATTCTTCGCCACATTATTTTTGGTTGACAAGGTATTCTACTACACTGTGAATTCCGCATATATGACGATATCACCGAATTGCGTATTATTGATCGTATAATGAGTCTCATTTAATATTGAATTTAGCCAAAAGAGTTTTGGTATGCGTCTAAGGCAATTAATGGACACTTGCGACATGATAAATGTGGCCATATTGATTCTGGTTGCGACACACCATTATATAATCATCATCATTTTAACCTGCAAACCGCTTTGATGTATCTGTCAATTAACTTCCCAAATATTGGAAAATCAACTTATGTATTATTGACTTCAATTTAGTATGTCTTCGAAGAACCAGTTTCATCTTCGAATAATTAATCTTACTGACAACCTGTCAACTATACCTTACTAGTACCTCCAATTTCAGTCACATATCTGTCTCAGATTGTATTTTAACACACATTAATTAAGAATTTAACATTCCCGATTGGTGTTCATGATGATGATGATGATAGTAATTGATACCTCGTATTATTTGAAATCTGATTTTTATGACATAATCTCGTATTTACCATGAATAGTTATTAAGTAATAATCACATATGGATATAGATTTTAAAAACTCTGGGGAAATTATAAATATTTGACTATCATATCTCGGTATAATAAAAGTTTTATAAATTAATAATTTATCGAATTCATATTTTGTTGACTTTAGTGTCTATACGAGTATAAGAAACTAGTAACGAAACTTTAAAATAGAAACTATTGGAAAACTTAAACTACAATAGCATAATTTTGAAAATTATAAAGTTTTTGAATATTTAAATGTAACTTTAGTATTTACTCAGTTAAAAAGTTAAACTAATGTTTTTAATAATAATTCATATTGTGAATTGATTTAATATTTCTTCGAAAGACTATTTGTTACGACCAATAAAATTTAAATATGATTTCGTTTTCAATTTGCTTATAGATTGTAATTAACATTATTTTAAAAGTTACTTGTAAGCGTAACTTAACAGAGCGATACGGTGCCATTACAACTTTATTGTCAAACTTTGAGCAAATAGATTCAAACATGAGCTAAAATACTCACATTCTGAATAGTTAGTTTACACCCATAAAGGGGGGGGGGGTCAAATTCGTCTATAATAATCCCTTTTTTTCATCAGTTGTTCGCCCATGAGTACCTAGGTAGCTGGTACAACTCACACTCTTGAAACAACAACTCTGTAAGAAAACCTTAACAAATGATTTCGGATTTGATCAAAACATAACGACAACTTTCGAAAAGCGGGATACAATTTAGAAACTGCTTTTTGCATTAATATATTTTTTGATTGTATTTTTAACAAAATTTGATAGAAGGAAAATGGAGAACATACTATACCATCTAGTGAAAATCATTGGTTTTCGCGCTAACTGTATCTGCAAAATATTGACTTGGCAATTGTAACCTGACAGCAGATCGATTCGAGATTAGTGTAAAATGTGTAACAATATTTTAGATTTACTTTCATATGCTTTTGATTTGCATATGCATAGGTTTGGAGTATGTTGCGGATACGCAATTTCATTAAATATCCTCATCGTGCTCTAAAATAAATCGTCCAATTGAAGAAAAGGACGTGAATCTTAAATGTGGTTCCGAAAAATATATACGATATACTATGTACTTTAATCTGCTCCAAGTCATGAGAAAATTAGTTGTACGGATGTACAAGAACAATATGCCGATTAACCATTATTAATTGATTGAGTCAACCAACTGTGCTATTCAAAGATCCGTGAACAATGACAGATATTCGATGAAGCACTATGATCGAATGAAAGACCCAAGATGATAAGAATAATGGTTGATAAATACCATACAAATACAAATTAATTATATAAATGTTGCAATGTTAATGTAAACAATGACATTGTATATATAATAAAGAAGTAAAGTAAATGTTGCATATATTCTGTAATATAACTGAATGTGTTTTTTTTCCTGAATTGAACCTTTTCATTTCTATATATTCATTTTATAAAAATTGCTTAAAATGAGGAAGACGTTCCATATATATTGCACACGTGTGTTTTTTATTGAAACAGTATATTGGATTTGTGTTGATTCATCCCTTTAATATTATGTCGGAAGAAATATACTGCAATTTCATATATTACAAGGACTAAATTATATTGCTTAGTAGTTACAATTATGTACTCGTATATTATGTTATCAAATGTAGTAACCTTAATTTATATTAAATAAGTTAAAATGATGTAATAATAGTCATTTATTTTAGCAGCTATGACTGCTTTGTGATTCAATCAAGAGATTTAGACACATTTTTTAAAATCACTCAAATAAAATCTTTCTATAGTAAGCGATGTTAATTCTTGCGAATAACTTTACAAACTAAAATACAGAATTTTCCAACCTTGTGTTTTGCAAATGCCCACTTGCCCACTAGATGATTTTTTCTCCTAAGAGGACATCTTCGGTCATTTCAAGCATATTAACATATTATTTTTTGTAATAAGGCAGTGTATTTGAATTTTGATAATTGAATCCAGATCGAAGAAGAGGTTCTTATTTTCTGAAATCTAAGTATATTATATTATGTTATATTTTATCAGTCATGAAGTTGTATAAAATCAAAGGAATTCATTACTTCTTCAGTAATAATTTTGATATGATTAATAATAGTCGATAAATTAATCAGACTGCAGTCTTGATATGCATACTAAATTTTAAGAATCTGGATCTTAAACTTTTTAAATAGGTAATAATTAATTGTTTTGCCCTTTCAACGTTACCCTCCTTTAGCATCCAATTTTAATTTACCAAAAAGTATTACAAAAAACTGGAATTGATTGACTATTCGCTCATTATTAACTTCAGCTGATCGGATGAAACTATAATAGGCACCCAGCAAACTAAACGTTCAATATTAAATGATGGATTACAAAATAATCACAACATGAACATTGAATTTGACTGTTTTGCTAGTGGAATGTGGTATGATTAATGGATGTTGCTTAACTTTATTATACTTACACGATCACAGTTTGTGTCAATTGTATCGAGTGTGATTAGTCATCAAAAATATAGGTTTAATTTCGTCTTTGTGAAATTGGTGTTTAAACATCTCACCAACAAACTAGACACCATCTATCGAATTATTCAAATCATTATATTTAAAAATATTTAATCAGCAAGTTTAAAACTAATCATGTTTTTCTGTTGAGATTTTATGTTATCCTTTCCAATATAAACATGTAGCAATATTTATATTGGAAAGGGGAAATAATTATTGTATTGTCATCCTATGCGCCTTACGTCATACGACATCAACGATTAATTGTAATTGAAAACATTCATCCCTAAGACTGATACTAGGCAGATCTTACCCGTAGTATTGTCGGTTTTAACGCATCATATATTACGCAGAAAATGTAACACCAGTATATGTATTGTGCAATATAAAATATCTGGTCGCCTCAGTGTATGAGCGATCTAATTCCACTTTATTCGGCCCTAGCATTAAGATCTGCCAGTTTCTACAAATTTTCACTTGATCTTATGTTTGGCAAGAAAATTTTAAGAATGACTCTTACCCTATTGACGAAAACTTTGACGCGATGTTATTTGTCATTTTGGTTCCATCGCAGACCTCACACGTTTTATATATACTCGAAAAGATATATGATATCGCATTGCTATGCTAAATACTATTATATCGCGTTAATGTTGCAAAGATAAGAAGCTGTCATGATCTTTTCCAATTGAAAACTCTAATTCGATCCAAGTATATACAAATCTGAAAGTGCCTGTTCTTTTATAGACAAGTGTCATTACTAATATGCTGATTTTAAGTATCATCTCATAAGTCGCTTATTAACCTGTTCTAACATAATTTCAGTTTCCATGTAAGTAAGCAATTGAGTAACTTATTCTACTAAACTATTTACAAGAACACTTAAATTATATATGCAGTTTCAAATTCGTTAATATTAATATCAACTAAAACTACTTACATATATGAAGTTACGCAATTGTAGTGTCCGGGCTCAATTCTTTATCAGCAATATTTTCCCACATTTATTAAATAGCAAAATACTTTAATTGAAAGCAAATTTCAGCAAATATTTATGTTTATTACAATGTTCATATAGACACATTTATTCGCTGTGTCCTGTAGAAAGACAAGGATATTGTAAAACATTGCATGTAAATGATTAGAAAATTTGATAGAAAAGTATGATACAAGTATAGCTTTTACATGCAAACATTACAACCATGTACTATACTGTAAACTCAATGAAATTCCATCCCATATCCTTTTTACAATAATAAACATAATGAAACATCTACGAATATATAATAAGTAGAAATATATATATATAGAATATATTATATCTAAATTTTGTATCTAGACATGTTAATTGCAATAAAACAGGAGATACTCATCTATTTAACTTAACTGACCATAGTTTATTCTAGATGTCTAATCTATTATGAATAGAATTATAATAGCATAGAGTGGCCAGTATATGTAAAAGCCAAATTTTAAAGTTTATATATTAGTTTGCACACAGTTAATAGATATCTATTACATATAATATGGATTAGATTAGAGAATTAGTGTCTCATTTTGATAATGAAAACTTTTGATATAAAGTTCATTAAATGGTTTATTCAAGAATTACAATATTCCATTGATATTGGCCTGTATTCGTCATGATAGGCTTCTTGTGATGTCAAATAAAGTACAACGCATTGTCCTGTTAAAATAACCAGCACGTGTCACCGAATTGGAAAAGAAAAATTTCGTAAATGAATATATGCAGAACTTAGCAATAGCTTATAAAAAATCACTTATTTTTAAAACCTATATACACAAATGCAGATAAATCTCATGTATGGCAAAGGTACACCAGACGACCAGATCTGCAATAATATTAAATATTTATTAAAATACGTATCTTGCAAGATCAGCGGCTGGTTGAATCAGTGTATGGTTTGAAAATATTGTTCATCACCTTAGCAAATATCATAGCACCTTCGTAATGTCATATGCAAAAATTTGTCGATGTTTATAGGAAGCAAGTTTCGAACTCGGAAAACATTGTTACACCGATAGTACCAATTGCGATCGAAATTCGCTAATATGTCCGCTGCAAAAAATAAATTATGAAATATATTCTTAAGCTTACAAACAATAGATAGCTGAATTTTTCTAGTCATATACAAAACAATCATAGTATAGAAAACAATCATAGTTTCAACTTCATTATTGCAATATCTACAAGTATAATCGTGAGATTTACCAATTTTTACCAATAAATGTTGCAAATGTGGCAAGCTCATCTGCCTTCTAGCTACCTTTGATTCCCTTATGACCTGGTACCTAAGTGCAGAGTCACTTAGCTTACGTTTGCCAATTGAATTTTGGTGTGCAGTCCCACACTATTTTGGACTCAATTTTATATTTGTCAATTGCTTGAAGTTCTGCTTGGCTATCAGATAATAATTTTATTCTCTTGACGTACGTAATTTCTTTTTAGACTTATGTGAATACAGTCCTCTTAGCCTGGAAAACTATTGTAGCGCCGCCTAAGGAGAAATGGCCGTTATAATTCGGTCCAAATACTCCGGATCCCAGTTCATTTGCCGTCTTAGAGCCATAGGTGTGCCATACAATTGTTCCTCTGGGAAACTCCGGACTACTAATTTTCCATCTCACTGTACTATATATTGATACCTTAAACTGATTTTTTTAAATTTTGCCTTGGTATCATCTGGTTCGATATCATTTGGCGTTAAAAGTAATGGTGAAATTTTTTAGTATTTACATATGTCCAATTGTATGACAATCTACTAATTCCATATTTATTTTAAGTCTTAATACAGCCATTCTTGCCACTGTTTGTACATAAATGTGTAATGGCAACATATTTAGTAATACTTGAATTGCAGTAGGGCATGAGTTCAGTGCCACCCATTATGATTAAGTAAGCCAGTTCTTGAATTGTGTTTAATTGAATCTGATAGATTTGCAGTTTCGTTTTATGCCACCATACCAAGTCGTCATAGGCCGGCGTTTTAAAACCCTTTTTAATTAATCTCGTTAACAAGTCGTCGACGACTAGACACCAAAGGAGTGGTGGCAATACCCCACCCTTTGGAAAACCGCTGATAATGCTACTTGTAAGCCGACAATTGGTAATTTCGGTTGAAATTTCTCTACTTTTCAACATATCCTTTATCCATCTTATAATTGATATATTTATACCGTGATATATTTCAGCGAATTCTATCGACGTATAGGACATTTTATCAAATACCCCTTTTCTGTATCAATAAATGCACATAGTGCAATTTCCTTACAATCGATAGTTTTTTCCAATGAATATTTTTGAAGTAGTATGGAAAAAGTTCTAAACTGTCTCAATAATTAGCTAAGAATTGTAATCAAATATTGTATAAGTAATTTGAAACAGCATAAAATAAATGACAATGCCCAATTGTGGGTTTGAAAATAAAATACTCAAAAATATAAACAAATTTGTAATACAATAAATATTTAGCACAAGTGTAACAATTTACAAAATCGCCATGGCGTTGCCATTCATTTCACATATTGCGTAATATAATGCGAAATTTTTTTTTGTGGTTAATCGATTTTCAAATTACATTCCATAGGTACATATACATAGGAGTACTGTCATTTCGATTTGATTCAGTGGCCGAGCCTGACGACAAAACTTTTCAAGTAGAATTATATTTAATTGAAATATTTAGTTTTGTTATACTCAATTGGAATTCAAATGGTGTAATTTAGTGAATTGAAATTGAAAATATAAGCACTGACACGATATTTGTATCAAAAATAAAAATTGAATTTCGTAATCCCTATATGACGTACATATACTTACTTGGATATTAATAATAATTAGCAATTATTGAATGTGGTTTTTTGGATAAGTGTTTCAATAGGGAAGACGACGTTATTCAATAGTAATAAATATCCTTTTCTTTTCAACCTACATAATGCGTTCAATTGGCAGCAGACGTCAACTAATGAACATTTAAAATATCTGAAGTAAGGCTAAGCTGCAGCAGAGAACTGCCTGATTTTGGGTTGCCATCGTCAGTTTGTTTTTTTTTTTCCATTATACATACATAAATATCTAACAACACAAATCATAGATTTTGTGGATGCTTGCATCTAGCGGAAGTGGAATCAAATAAAATGTACGACCAATGATTTACCTACTTTCTAAGATGATAGTAACGATTACGATAGTCATTTGAATGCAAACCGAAATTCCCACAAACTAAAATCTCACAAGAATATTTCGCTTCACGTAAACATAGAAAAGAAATCAAATAGAATCCACATAATAATTTGCTTTAATGATATATACTAATCTCATGCGAAAAATTCTATAAAAAAATACTCTGACCACCGAAGACAAACAGAAACTCAGCTTTTTAATTTGAGAACTATCATTGTCTAGACGTTTATTTTAGAACAAAACATAAGGCAGTAACAAAACTTTAGTTCATATGTTGCACTCAAACTTCTTAGTGCCTTATATGCAAATAAAAAGAATGAAATAATT